>JAXCMG010000099.1:1425378-1459923 GCA_034642415.1 Podarcis siculus | reverse complement strand
TTGTGCCATCTGATGAAAAGAAAAAACAAGGTTGCCAGCGAGAAAATGAAACTTTAATACAGAGAAGGAAAGACCAGATGCAGCCTGGTGGAACTACAGTCAGTGTTACAGTACCGTATCGTGTGGTTGATCAGCCTCTAAAACTTATGCCTCAAGACTGGTAAGGGAGGGTGAAGTTCTGTTGCTGTTGCTGTTTCCCTACTGCTGACAATAGAGCTAGGATACAGCCCCCTTGAAGCCAAGTACTGTCCACTTACTTTCATTTCTGGAAATAGCCATTCTGGCATCATACCTTCTCACTGAATATTTGATTGCTAACATGGCTGTGTCAAATGGGCACAATCCCAGCACATTTCCGAGCACAATTCATAGTGTTAGTGCTGACTTTAAAAGCCCTAAACGCCCTTGGCCCAATATACCTGAAGGAGCATCTCCACCCCCATCGTTCAGCCCGGACACTGAAGTCCAGTTCCAAGGGCCTTCTGCCGGTTCCCTCCCTGCGAGAAGGGAGGTTACAGGGAACCAGGCAGAGGGTCTTTTCAGTAGTGGCACTCGCCCTGTGGAATGCCCTCCCATCAGATGTCAAGGAAATAAACAAGTATCTGACTTTTAGAAGACATCTGAAGGCAGCCCTGTTTAGGGAAATTTTTAGTGTTTGATGGGTGGGGTAATTATGATGATGATAATTTGTTACTAAGAGTGTTCCTTCGCGACACTCATGAAGAGAGCACTGAGTTATAGGTCCTCTTAAACTGCAACGTTCCATAGTTGTCTGGGTCTACAAAATCCACAATGGCCATTGTTTTTTCCATGAAAAGAGCATTATGACAGTGGGTCACTTCTAATGTGATTAGCAGAAAGTATGTTTCTTTTTCCCAAACTGCAAACAAAACTATCAACTCTCTTGGGGGAATGCAAAAGAGAGATTCTCATGACCTTTTTCTCCCTGCTTCCAAATTCTCCTTTTTCTGTGCTCATGATGACCTGTTCAAGTCATGGCTCAGTATGGATTAAGATTACATGATACAGGAAGAGTGGGAGCTTTTTGGCGAGTATTTAAAGAGATACAACAAGGAAATAAATTTCCAAGTAGGATTAGAAATATGAGCAGCAGTTAAAAACAGTATGATACAAGTCTATGATGATTTGGATGGTACCGTGGTACCTCGATTTTCAAGCGTTTCTGAAGCTGGAAGCAGAAAACCCAGAAGTAATTGCCTCCGTTTTCGAACGTGCCTCGGAAGTTGAAAGGCTTCTGCTGCATTTTATTCTTTTTTTCTTCATTGACTTTGCCAACTATCCTTTGCGCCTCTGTTGTTGAATGTTTCAGAAGTCAAACGGTCTTCCGGTACAGATTATGTTCGACAACCGAGGTACCACTGTATTAAAAGGATATGCAGCAAAAAAAATGAATAAATAAGGAACCATGGGAGGGTGGAAGTCTTCTGATATGAGATTAACAAAAGAAACTGAAAGATGTGTATATTAAGTCTGTGAAAATGCATAAATAAATTCAAATAATTCTCCACTGGAACTATTTCCCATCTTAAGGAACTACAATAAACTCTTTCCAACTAAAAGAGAGAGAGAGAGAGAGAGAGAGAGAGAGAGAGAGAGAGAGAGAGATATTACATGTGCAGTCCATGTTCCTGGTTAGCTTTGTTGTTGAAGATTTCCAGGCATTAGTTCAATGTCTAAATATATTTAATAAGACCGGGATCAGATATCCACAAGACGTGAACAGTTCGAAGTTCTTATGCAGTGGAGAAAACTTTATGTGAATAAATTCTTAGCTTTTGGAACACTGCAGGAAGTAAAATACATTTTTCATCTGAACATTGAGGTATTCACTGTTCTCATCTTTCTCTTTTTAGGGATCGTGTTGTGGCTGTGTTTGTACAAGGTCCTGCTTGGCAGTTCAAAGGCTGGCCATGGTTGCTACCTGATGGATCACCTGTTGATATTTTTGCAAAAAGTAAGCCTTCATTTTCAGCCAGCTAATTCTCTGCCACGTGTTTTAATTATGAATTATCAACATTGTATTATTTTGATGGAGGCATTAACTCACCCGACACCGATCAGCAAGGCTGGTTTGGTAGCACAGAGCATCATTTGCTGAGGGAACCAATTTGCTGTCAAGCTTCCCTGAGGGAATGATGAATTGTCATTTTTGCTGGGATTCACATAAGGTCAGGCTGAAATATAGAAAGAGGACCAGAGTGTAGGGAAGCAACATGACAGGGATCCTAGAGACGAGGGAAGAAGGAATAGTATAGGCCAGGCACATCCAACTTCCAAAAGACTGCGATCTAGTGATCTACTCACAGTGATCTACCCAGAGTTGTTGAGCTTTTTTTGGGAGGATGAGCCAAAGTTGTTGAGAAGGGCTTTTGGAAAAATACCAAGGAGGAGGAATTGAGGCAAGGAAGGGCTTAATGAAGTGATGGATAGATCTTGACAAGAGAGTTCTCCCATTTGTTGCTTCTAGTGTCGCTATGGCATTCTGACTTTGCAAGTGAAAGGAGACAATGGGGTCTGAAGGCAGCTACAGGATGGGATGGGAGCTGAAATTCACATATTGATTTGAATTACCTTGGGCTGTGGACTTCTAATATTTTTATATTGTTTTGATGGAATTTACGGTTGAGAAGCGTCTCAGTATCATGTTAGCAGGTGTGCCTCCTCTTCTGCAAAATGCTCCAGATTTCTGCTCCTTAGCTCTTCATGGGAATGGTAGACTTTTGAGCTTCTTTTCTCATCTGTAACTCAATACAAACAATTGCTTCTCCCACAGAACAGCTTAAATCTTTCTTTAATCTTAAGAACTGTTCATCTCGCCTGCAACGGTGTGCACATACACAAACTGAAAAATCTGGACCTACACATGAGCATCTAAGGATCCATTTTCATCTATATTGCCAGGGAGGAGGGATGTTGCTGGGGAGAAATGTTTGCAACCTTGCCTACTAAAACCTCCTGACATAGAATAGTCAGGCATATATTCCATTAATCACTTGCAGCCGAACTTCTTAGTATTGCGGTTTCCCATCCGTTATTTTAGATTAGAACTATGTCCCTTAGCCAGCACACTTGCATCATTGAAAAACAACGCAACAATCCAGTTCTGCCGAACTTCCATCTTCCATCATATACACTCAAGTTGTTGCGAAAATCAAAATTGCTGGGACAAAATGGTACTCTGGGAAGCATTAGGATTTAAATGAAGCTCATCACTCCTGACTTTCATACATGCAGAGAAGCTCAAAGTTCTTCCACAAGGAAACTGGCTTTCTTCCACAAGGAAGATTAACAGAGATTTAGAATTGTTTGCTGTAGATTGAAAGTTCAGATAAATAAATAAATTGAAAGCTGATTGCTGTAAAATCCAAGAAAAAGTCTAAATGTATCATGCAAATCCGGGATTAGACTCCCATCTAGATAGAGCACATCAGACTATTTCTCAGTATCTCACAATAACACTTTATGCTGGCTGAAATCCTATAAAGTGTCACTTGAACAAAGCTTAAAATAGTACTCTCTTTATCCTATGTTTTCCAGGCTACTGCGCTTGACCTCTTGTGAAATAATTTGTTTATTTTTGGACCATATACCAATTGCTTTTGTCGAGAATAATTTCTTTTATCCTTTCATTTCAGAGATGTCTGTATGGAAGTAGATATTTTCAGTGCAGAGTTCCGTATTTTGGCATTTTAACCAATATGAATATTTTATCTGAATGTCATTTTAAAGGTCTACTTGCAATCACATGTTAATGCAAGTCTATTGAACTTGAAGGTCACTTTTAGTGGATTGATTCTTGTTCAATACATTTTGCTCCTAACTCAAAGGATCTGTTTGACATTCATAGATTTCTTTGTAAATGCATATATCCTTGATATACTTCGTGTACTTCTTTTAAAAGGAAAGGTTGGTCTAACATAGTATGATAATAATATTTTTATTATAAATGCTAGAAGATGTCCTAGATACATAAAGTTGATGTACTTAAAGGATTTTTTGTTGACACCAAAAAAGTTTTAATGGAAGAAATTCCACCTTCAGGCAATTTGTAATACTGGTTGCAAGTCCTATGCATTTTGTGTGTGTGTGTTGTGTGTAAAATATAGAAGCAATTAGATAAAGATTTCCATGGTTCGATATGGTGATCTTAAGATTAAGTTCGTGGGTGATTTGCTATGGTGGGGCTATCACTTTACAAACTCTGCCATGTGGTTACGACTCATATTACAGAGGTAATATATTTAAGTGCCACTCTAATGTAGTGTTGTGACATCTGAAATCGAGACTTTGTTGAGATCTTCAGAGGGCATGTTTTAATGCAGTACTTCCATTTTTTTAAAGTGGACCTGGATGAACTGAAACAGCCTCTTTGGAAACAAAACATGAGCACACTGACTTCTTATCCAGGATAATTGTCCCATTCACCTTGCTGTACTTCTGCCTCAGAGACCGCTGACAACAGCATATCATTTCTATAACTTATCTGGCACACATAACCCCACAGCAATACTCATGAAGCAAATTCCTTTAGCCCGAGGAAAAACAACAAAACTATATATAACATGGAAGCTAAATACACTTTTAAATATATTTCCAAATTGGTAGTCTCCGGGGCTGATGTGTTTTGTTTTGTTTTCATTTTTTGGTGATGGGGGGCACACTTCTGTCAAAGTACTCTGAAACACCAAAGTTATGGGTTAGCTCCAAATGTCACCATCCAACTTTTCATGTAGTAGAGGAGAATATTTTTGCTTATCCCCTACGTCTCCCCCTTACTATTCCAGAATGCCCGCCCCGCCCCCCAGCAGATTTTCAGATGATGCAAAGAGAAGTGGGAATCAGGCAATGTGCCCCCACTTCAACGGGCAACCGCAGTGTGGACTCAAGCCATAGCTTTTATCCAAAAATTTGTGATTGACCAACAACAAATAGGAAGAGTTGTAAACTGATTCTGCATCAGTTGAATTAATCAGTAAAAAAACTTAAAATGGACTAAAAGGGAGCCTCCAATTAATTGGTCAGCTAAATCTATGTCATTTTTATTACAAGCCCTTATAAAAACTGCATGTAGCCAGTAGCCTTTTAAAAGTTTCATTTCCCTTTTACGTCACATAGGAGGGAATGGTGCTTCTAAGATGATGCCTGGTTCCACGCATATATGTATCCAAAAACCAAGAAACTGTGTGTCCAGCTTCAGAAATACTATTTTTTCATATTTGATATTTATTCATTAAAATATTCATTAAAATGTGTTTCAATTAACATTTATTTAATTGGATTGTGGGCCTATCAAAAATGCAAGCCATTATACTGGAACAGCTCCTTAGAATAAGGACAGAAATCAGAGTTTTCTTCTAAAAACTCGTGACACGGAAGTTGGGCATTAAGGCTAGTTCACAAGGGCACCACAGTTGCCATCTTAAGCTCCTAGCTGGATCACAGAAATGAAGCCTAGCTGCATGTACAGCGATATGCCTACACACTTCTGTGGCAACTGGTCTTGTTGTATCTTCTGTTTCAGAATCGCAGTCATCCAAAATGAGTTTGGGTGTTAAGAGTTATTTTAATTGCAATATCTTTTTTTCTCGTTCCTTTCTTTCATAGTTAAAGCCTTCCATCTTAAATACGATGAAGTCCGTCTAGATCCAAATGTCCAGAAATGGGACGTGACACTGTTAGAGCTCAGTTACCACAAACGGCACTTGGACAGACCAGTGTTCCTGCGTTTCTGGGAAACATTGGACAGGTAAATATCACTCGGGGGGGGGGATGCATTTATATTTTTAAATAAAAAGCCATCTGCTGAAACTGGCAAGCTATTAAAAACAATAGTCAAATACCCACCACATAAGGCCAGTTTGCTGCACTGTTGCAAATTACATATTAATTAGCTATACACAAGAACATCTATACTGATTGGGATTCCTGTTCACTTCTCTAATACCCTGCTCTCCAACCTGTACCAATAGCAGCTCATAAAGAGTTTCTACAGCTTAACAAATGTCTCCCCTTGCACTATATCCTCCATTTTTAGAGATCTGGCTCAAAGTGAGCTCTTACCTCTCCCCTCTCCCAATTATTTACATCCAAACTTAAGGTAACAAATGCAAAGCTAAATATTTTTAGCATTTTATCTAGAGATGTAAAACATTTAGAGCAAAGATACAGCAGTATGATTATGTGGAATCGGTCATATGGAGTAGATTACACCAGTTTGGAAAAGACACGCAGGTAGCAAACCATTTCAAAGCACCTTTTAACCTTAAATGGCTTGGGACCAGGATACCTGAAGGACTATTGAATGAACTCGCCCTGTCATTAAGAGGGCATTGCTCAGGGTCCCCCATCATCTAAATTTTCCATTGTAGCAACCTGTTTATGAAACTCCCTTTCTATACAATTTTGTTGAATTCCATTTCCGTGGCAGGCAAACATTTTTTTTAAAAAAAAACATTGCCCAGGCTTTTTAGTTTTGTTTCCATTTTACTCTAGATTTTTAACTGCCTGCTAAATCTGTCGTTGCTGGATTGTATTGTATATTATTTTGTAAGCCACTCAGAGCTTTGACTGAAGAGCTTCTGATAATAACGCTTTAAATAAATAAATACTCTGCAAGTACTATTTCAATTTATGTCATCTGCCCTCCGATTTATCGCTGAAGTCCATTTTCAGTCTGTCAATCAGAGTAGTGAAAGATTTACTTTAAAAATCTATTGATGGAAAATTAGTTGTTGTATGTTGTTGACACACCACATCTGTGTCATTCAGATGATGGGGGGGGGCAGTTGGAATAGATGATAGCTAGTTCCAAATGCAAAAGGGGGGGGAAACAATTTACTGCTTTACCATTTTCCTTAGCTTAGTTTCTTACATCTTGGGTTATTAATGTCACTTTTGCCAGAGAGAAAGAATGCATGCCTAAATTTACACATTTATGCAGCTGCTGCAAGATTCTATAATGGTGATTTTTCTTTACATTGCAGGTACATGGTAAAACACAAACCCCACTTGAGATTCTGAATTCTTGACTGCCATTTTGTTTTCTCAAACTTTGGATTGAGAACTTTGAAAACTGCTCTGGTCTACAGAGAGGAAGGAGTTCTCCTTGCCCGCATTTGTCAATAACATTATACAGATAAAGAAGGGAGTCATTGTTCAATCTTTTTATAAGACCTTGTTGGATCATCATGTTGCAATGACAAGCCCGCAGCCAGTCGTCATTACAAGCAAGGGATTTTGCTTAAAACTATTTTTTAATAGCATAAACCTTCTAGCCTGCAATTCAAATGTATATTTTGATAGCAAGCCATTTCTTCTCCATTTTGTTAAACTAGCAACATTTTTACAATAACGTTTCTGTTCATCAATAGGATATAGGGTGATTTTCATGAAAGGTTACGAACTTGTGTGTGTATGTATATATAGATATAGAGGTAGATGTTCTAAACCACTTCGCTTCTGAGCATAGTTCTTGGTTCTTTGCTTTATCGTTTCACTTGTGGAAAACCTTTTGATTTGATTGGTATTATCTTCTAGTCTAAAGAACTCTAGGAACTGAGCAAAGTGAAGACTGCTTTAGATGAATCAAATTGTCATTCTGTATATGTACTGTATATTCTTTCAGACTTTGGAAAAGGGATGAATAAATCCAAACTGGCTCCTTTTGTTATGATGATAGTTTACCAAAACTGTAAAAAGAGTAATTACGAATACATTTGAATTTTAAACACCCTCCTTGCAGATTCCCTAATTTAAAACTGCATGTGCATAATCCTCACATGGAGGTGTATATAAAACTCTACACACACAAGAATATTGTCAAGAGATTCAGGGCGTCTGGGATTTTTAAAATCTGAGTTGGCAAAATAGAATAATAGAACCAGTTCTTTGAATTCCAATACGTGTAGACCATTTCTTCCTTAGACTTTGTTCTTAAATTACCTTGGCAGTATGGGAAGCATAGCAAGCCGTGCGGGGGGAACCCGTTTTTCAAAGTTTAGTGTTGGCGTAAGCAAGGAGATGCAGTGTGGATTCTTCCCATGGGTCCAGGGCTTTTCTCAATATCATGGGGATGTGCAAAGGAATGGCATCCCACTCTGCCGGAGTAATGTAGGAACCCAGTCTCAGTGCCATAAGAAGTTCAAAGTCACCCAAGTTCCAATTATTGCTGGTTAAACCAGTTTTTCAGCATTCGCATGAGATAGAAACTTTTCAGTAACCAAAGAACCTGTTTGCTTGATCAGGAATGAGCAAAGGAGAGGCAAGAAAATACTGATATTTCTGTGAGTCTGTATTTTATAATATAGTTGCTGAATGCTGCATACCAGTGGACACACAAAATGATCCTTCAACATTCAGTTTCATGTGGATTTTTTGAGATGAAGAAACTACATATTTCTGTTTTTCAAATCCAGAACCATGTTTTTATGCTGAGTGTCTGAGGTCTGACAGAAGTAAAATATTCTCCATATTCTTCCTTAGTTTTGCTTTTATTTCATTTTCCGACTGGTTCTTTGTATATTGTTTCCTAATGAACTGTTAAGGCTTTTCTTACTATCTCCTTCTAAAGATGCAGTTGAGATCTAAATGACTTTCTGAATACTTTTCATATTTATTTCTAATATACGGAGACTGTGACTTCTATTTTGTTGTAGTTAGAGCAAGTATCAATTTTTCAGCCTTTCAGTGCTTTTTTTAGTGATGTTAAGAATTCGCAATGGTAGTATTTTTGAAAGAATATCACAATAGAACTAGATGAACTAAATCAGGAATGGAATTTGTTTTTAAAATAAAATGGGGTTTCAGAAATCACTCATAACACCGACTTTTCCAGCACTTTTATTCAGCACTATGAAGAGCCAGAGCTGCTCTTAAACCTAAATGATGGGGTGCAATTAAAACTGTTGTTTGTACACTCTGTATTTTTCTTTTCTTTTTTTTTACTTATGAAAAAAGCACCGTACAATTTGGAGATTTTATAAGTTTGTAGAATTGTGATTGTAACACTGTCACATTTTTGGAACACAGATTACCTTGAAATAGAAACTTCATTGGAAAGGCAATGCAATGTAAGAATCACATGATCAAAATGAGTGTGTGGCTCCCCCCCCCCCCAATTTTAAATTTACATCAACCCTATATGGTAAGTTAGGCTTAGACTTGCCCAAGGTCTCCCAGTGAGCTTCCTGGCTCAGCAGAGATTTGAACCTGGGTCTCTGCTGTCTTTAGATCACGTTATTCTCCTGTAGGGGTGAATGTGTTCCATGATATGGGTTGTCTGTGCCCATCTCTTCACTGGCAGGAAGTAAAATCTATTAGAGAATTTATCCTGGGAAGTGAGACAATCCCCTCCAATTATACTTCCTGCCAGCATTTCCTCCCCTCTAAGAATTCTGAGCACTGTAGTTTATCCCTCACAGAGTTATTATACCCAGCAACTCTGAACAAACTACCGACTGAGCTATCCCAGATAAAGCTGCTTCGAATGTGTGATAAAAATATTGTGTGTATACAGCCTTAGTGTGTAACGCTATAACAACTGGTTGAACACTTAAGAAGGCAGCAAGCTCAATCAGTCTATCTCAACCCAATCTTTGACTCCTTACTATCTTTTGAATCCCTGTTCAGTTTGAACTAGAAATTTCTGGATCTGGTTTTAGTCAACTTAACCTGTGGTACCTCTGGTGGAGTGCAATGTGCCCTTATTCAGTGCTTTATGTGTGCCACAATTCTACAGAAGTTTAGAAGTCTCAACCTTTTTTAAAAAAAAGCATATTTCTAACGCGTATGGTTACAGAGTTGTGTCTGATTTTGTGTGGTCAATGCCTGATACGATATCTGAAGTCAGAGGAGTTGCTTAAAGATGTTTCCACTAGGCTATTGGTGCTTTGTAGAATTCCTTGCCCCTCTCCTTGAGAAGCAGAACAGAAGAAATAACCTACAAAATGTGAAAATGCAGAATAGGTTATGCAAAGTAATTGTGAAGTCATCAAGCATAGGTTAACTAGCAGAACAGGAGAACTCTGTGGGGGTTAGACACAGCATTGACCTTACCTCTTTGCTTGTGGCGATTATCGTACAGGAGATCACAGTTTCTGTGCTAGGATATTCCTAACAGTTTCCAGCTGTTGTAGAACACAACTTTAAAATGAGAAAAGCTGGTTTGAACTTCCCTATATGTTCCTTAAAGAATATAATGAAACACAACCTCAGTTGCAGGATATAAAATCAGGGACATAAAGGTCCATACTGATCAGGGTGTACGTATATGTATGTATACATTGTGTACACACACACACGTATGTATGTATGCAGTACTAGGGGCTATGCCCCTGCTCACTTGACTCACCACCACCCGTCACCAAAAACCACTGCCTCCCCTTACTCCTTGCCCCAACTCCCTCTCCTTAGACCTCATTTGGGCTGCTGTCTACTTACTTGCCTGACCCACTAGTGATGGCTAAACTTGGCCCTCCAGCTGTTTTGGGACTACAACTCCCATCACCCCTAGCTAACAGGCCAGTGGTCAGGGATGATGGGAATTGTAGTCCCAAAACAGCTGGAGGGCCAAGTTTGCACTAGCCCATCCACCTGCTGACCCTCTGGCACAGCTGTAATAGCCCAGGAACTCTTGAGAGCCCAGTTTGCTGCCATGCTGTAGTTCACAGCGCCACCTGTATGTCGACAAGCAAACTGCAGTGTGATGACATCCTTGCATTTCTAATACATGTATAGACATTTCAAGCATGTGTACTTCCTTAGTGCAGTTTGGGAGGACAGTGCCAGAACATTTTCAGGCTCCAGTTGCCCCGTGAAAGAATCAGAGGAGGGTCACAAGTCTACATCATCTTGAATGAAGGTAAACTTTGCTTTCTGTACGTATGAATCCAAATCTTCAAAATGTGGGTGCACGGAAGATCCTACCTTGATAAGGATTTACTGTTTTTTTCTGAGTCTGTTCAAATGCTACATTTCAAAGAAACAAGCAAGGGGAAATCTCAAAACCAAAGAAGTGTTAGGACAACACACCTCTTTTCATTTCTTAACCAGGGTTGTAGAGCCATATGTGATGAGTGCTATAAGTCCAGAAGGACTGTTTAACCTGGGATCAAGGATGATGCAATTGACACCAGGTAGATGGTTTATGTCCGCTTTGTTTTTGACGTTTGTTTTCTGTTGATGCATAAAACATGCCACTTGTTCTCCTTGGAGGCTGTGAAACAATTTTATTGGTACAGCTTCTCAGTCTCCTGCCCAGTGAAATATGCCTTCACTTGGTAGTGCTTGCGAACACTCTATATACAAAACAGAAGCTGGCCAAAATTAATGGCTTAGATGGTGATTTTAAAATTTAATGTTGCAGAGCTGTGCTCATTTTCATTCAGGAGCTATAACTAATGCCAAGCACTTTATTAAAGCAATGTGTTCATGAAAAATTAAACACTCCCGCCTGGAGGAATTGTTGGCCTAGCAGGTTAAAGTTCGCCCGGCATGCTGCCGGCAATTGTCAATGGTGCAATATACCATGTAAATCTGATTCTGTGGATGTCAAATTCTGGCTGTTCGAAGAGCCTTATAATGAACATTGCAGGGTCGTTATAATACCGGCATCCTTGATTATTAGAATTTTGCGTAAGCCACTGAGCTCTGTTACAGTCTTCCTCTCGCCCGAAGACCTTGTCAATGTTTCTAGATCGCTCAAGGAACGCAGAAAGATCACCTGGAAATATGGGGCGGAATTTCACCAGCATGATCCTGGTAATTTCACATGGCATTTGTCATCTCCGTAATGCAGGCCTCCCATGTAGCTTGCTCCTCTCTGATGAGCAATATAAACTCCTATGAAATGGGATGTGCTTAGTGAAGCAGAACCCATGCTGGTACGAAGCATCTGCTGGCAAGCAGTGATTCCAAGTTAACTTGGATTCATCCTTCATAAAGCACAAGCCATTATAATAATGCTTACAAATGAGCACATACCCAAACAATAATCTTAAGTACTGGAAGGTATTTTAATCCACAAATGAATGATGGAGTAATATATAAATTTCCATGTAGGATATTGCTACTCCTACGTTTAATTTTCATCTTGTAATTTTCCCCCCAGCGTGCTTCTTTCAGAGCTGGAAAATAAGATAAAAATATGGATCTGCCTTCTACAGAGTTGGTTATGGGTCCACCTGACCCAAGTACTGTCCACTTTGACAGGGACAAGCTCTCTAAAGTCTCAGGGTGATAATTTAATTCTAGATTTTGGGCGTTGAACTTGGAATCTTCTGTCAGCAAAGGATATGCTCTACCACTGAACTTTGCCCCTTCCCTACAATATGGTGTTCCATCTTGGACCAGTCATCCAAGATAAGGTTAGCCCTTTCTAATGATGACCTGTTTATCCAGATATTTTATTTAGTACATTTATATTCTGCCTTTCTTCCCTTATGGAACTCAAGGCAACATGCATAGGGTTCCTGGGTGATCTGCCATCTAGGCACTAACACCACCCAAATGTGTATAGATTCAACAGGCGGATGTGTTATGTGCCTGGACCAATCCCTATGTCCAGGATGGCTACTATCGTCCACTTGTCGGTCATGGTGAACTCGTTTCAGTGATTGTGATGGATCTTGCCCATGACATAATGGTCTCAAGACTGGAATCATAATATACAAGCCACATTTTCAACAGTGGAAACCAACCTTAAGCCGGAAAGTCTTAAATTTACATATCAATGTTACAGCAATGACTACCATTCAACAGGGACACGGGTGGTGCTGTGGGTCAAACCACAGAGCCTAGGACTTGCCGATCGGAAGGTCAGCGGTTCGAATTTCCTCGACGGGGTGAGCTCCCGTTACTCGGTCCCTGCTCCTGCCAACCTAGCAGTTTGAAAGCACGTCAAAGTGCAAGTAGATAAATAGGTACTGCTCCAGCGGGAATGTAAACGGTGTTTCCGTGCGCTGCTCTGGTTTGCCAGAAGCGGCTTAGTCATGCTGGCCACATGACCCGGAAAAACTGTCTGCGGAAGCGGACAAACGCCGGCTCCCTCGGCCAGTAAAGCGAGATGAGCACTGCAACCCCAGAGTCGGTCACGACTGGACCTAACGGTCAGGGTTCCCTTTACCTTTACCTTTACCATTCAACAACTATAATTGAGACCATTGCGCATGATGTCCACATTTAAGGCTCAATCTCAAATGAAAAGTGTACTTTTACCTATAAATCTGCACCAAGCAAACTTAAAAGTGCCTAAATTTGGCTAGACTGTGATCAGCATCCTTAATATATTTTGATTCTCAAATGTAACTCTGCCTTTTTTGGGGGGGATGGGAAATAGACATAAATATGTGTTCAAACATTAAAATGTACTTTGTTTCTGATTACTGCTTATCCGTCTTTAAGCCTGTTTTTGCAATTCTTTGAGAATCTGCTGAAAGCAATGGGGAATATCACATCATGATTTTGGCTCACCCCAAGCTGCTACAGCATATAATAATCAAAATTTTAATAGGCTTGAGATAAATTTTACTAACATGCTTCAGGGAAGGAAACTGGATATTTTTATAATAAAAAAAAACCCCATGGTTTTCTCAAGAATGAATAAATCCTTGCACATCTATCAAAAACTCCACTCTTGTGGTTTATCCCCACAACAGCTACTCACCATGGGTTATAGTAAAGCAAACAGTCTATTCTGTCAACGCCTAAATGATACTGAGCATCAATAACTTGGCCACAATAAGGAAATTTTGCCCATGGTATGACCATTTTCCATCTTCCCACTTTGATTCTCTGGCACCCTATCTGGCACCCTACCTAGCAATTCTATCTGGCACCCTACCTAGCAATTCCAAAATATAGACGCGCTTTTACACTCGCAAGATTGAATGTATTGCTCTCAGCTGTACTTGAGGGACGATTCCAACAGATTCCACACGAAAAACGCTTATGTCCCTGCGGAGATGGCAGCTCCGAATCAGTGGTGCATGTCCTCCTGACTTTCACTCTTTATAAAGACCTCAGGAACGAGATTATCCCCCCTCTTTTATTGTCCATTCCGGGTCGCCCAACCACTGGCACAGTGTCTTTCCTCCTGGCTGATCAAGAGGAGCAGATGACAGCAAAGGTTGCAAGGTTTCTAGCTGGGGCAATCAGAATAAGGTCCACTATTTGACTGCTGATTCAGGACCCTAAACTGTGTTTTATACAATCGATTTTTTATTTTGTTCTGTGTGTATCACAATGTTCTTTTGCTGCTATGGCCGACGCAAATAAAGTTTCATTCATTTAATTTCATTTCTTGCACATCATATGAACATCCTGAACCATCTTTTGAATTGTGTGTCAGATCCAAGTGAGAAACTAACATGCAGGTTTGTTTTCCTTTCATCAAAATGAAAGGAAAGTTCATGCGGTCAGGTTTCACATGGGACCAGCCAGGCCTGCTACCACTTTTGACAATCCTCAAGGATTGGCTGAAGAGTAGAAGACATAGTAGCTATGAATCAGTAGAGCAGAAAAGTGAAAGGAGAGAAAGAACATGTGATGGATGCAGATGGAAATAATGGATTCAGCAAGATGGCTGAATACATGTAAAGACACATTTAAGGCGGAACTGTGGGAACGTCAACGACTGATTTATGTTGTTGCTTTTAGTGTTTATGTAGGGGAGACATAAATAATGGAAATACTGTTGTGATTTGATATTGTGTACTAGGAGGCTGGGAATCCAATGTATGTATCAGGGCCAAAATATCTGTATTACAATTTATCTCCAACCTTTTTGCCCGTGGCACTCAAGGCAGCTAGAGAGCCAATAGAAATTAGTCAAGAACCCAGAGCATTAAGAAAGCATAGAACAGCAAATGAAAACACAAAGTTGGTCAGCCCATATTATGTTCGTTTTATGTGCTTTTTGGACAGGGGTATGAGTGTGGTTTTGTGTGATACACCAAAAGACTCCGCTCACAGTGTAATTGTAATTTCACAATGGCACTTGAACATTTTTATAAAAAGTGGGCCAAAGAATTTGGCGTAAAATGCACATAATTTCAATGAGAGGACACCAGTGGCGCTTACATGTTTTATTGGGGCTGCGTTGTGCCTGAGACAATGGCTGATCAATCAGTTGCCAGCATTCTTTAGTCCCATCTTTGATAATCTGCTGGAATTTTCAGCACAACTCAGAGATTAGTTTATCCCCAAACCCTAAAGATGCATTTCAAAATCTGCAGCAACACAAAGGAGCAAGAAGCTGAGATGCAGGTTCCCACTGAGCTATAAAAAGAAAAATGGAATAAGGGGGTGCTGGGAGCATCAAAGAAGCTATGTATGTTCACAGTAGCTCGAGGCAATGGCTTTATTTTAGCTAACTTTGTAGTTATTTCACAGTGCTTTGGGACTGAAGGTTATGGAATGGGTAGGCAAGTTTTTCCATTATCTGAAATGCCAAGAGAGGCTACTTTCAGACTCTTGAGTTCTATGTTTAATATTACTATTTTACGGGATGTTATGCACATGTAATTAACAGGGAACAGTGGGATGAAAGTAGCCCTTTTCTCTTTCATTCATTGCAAGCATCAGCCACAGTTCATGCGTACTTCTGTCTGCAGCTTTAAAAACCTTTGGGACCTACAACAAAAAGCCAGAGTGCTGGTGCTCAGAATTCCAGTCACTCCATTCTTTCTTCCCTGTCTTTTATTTTATTTTTTCCCTGGCGCACATTGGTCTGTTTAGGGCAATACTACAGTAGGCCAAGTAAGTTTGAGTGAAAACTTGCTCTCCTTTAAAAGGTTTCTTTTTTTTAACTTCTACAAACAAGTTTCCCCAAGCCTGCTGACACCTCTTGTGTGTGGGTGGGTGGTGCTGTTTTGGCTACCTAAGCAATGGCACTCTCACAGCATGAACATCAGAAATAGAGGGAATTATTTCTTCCTGTCAATGCTTCCTAATGAATGCATGCATGCGTCAAAGGTTGTCTTGCAATCTTCTTCTCTGGCGATCATTTGTAGCTGAGTAAGATTGTCTTCCATAAACACAGTTTTAACAATGAGTCCGTAAGTGACTGTGGAGGCCAATTCTGGATCCACACATCCTTCCACATTGGTTTCCGGGTGGGAGTTGATCACGGTGTGGTTTTGCTAAGCGTGCCTTCCTCTTAGCACGTTTCTCCCTTGCATCCTGAGTTTGAGTGTCTTCAAAGCCTATGACACCTTTGGTAAAGGCTGTTCTCCAACTGGAGCACTCTCAGGCCAGTGTTTCCCAGTTGTCAGTGTTTTTACTACATTTGGCCTTGAGAGAGTCTTTAAACCTCTTTTGCTGACTACCAGCATTACGCTTTCCATTTTCAAGTTTGGAATAGAGTAGTTGCTTTGGAAGACGATCATCAGGCATCCGCACAACATGACCAGTCCAACAAAGCTGATGTTGAAGAATCATTGCTTCGACACTGGTGATCTTTGCTTCTTCCAGTACACTGGCATTAGTTACGCTTCCCAAGTGATGTGTAAAAAAAATTGAGACACTGTTGATGGAATCTTTCAAGGAGTTGAAGATGGCGTTTATAAGTGCTCCATGTTTCACAAGCATATAGTAAGGTTGATAGTACAATAGCTTTGTAAATAAGCATTCTGGTTGCAATAACAGAACATGCACTCATCTGCCAAACTTATTGTAGCATACTTTGGCTGTGCCACAACAGGGTGCCCCAAGAGTCACCCAACTGGTAGCTAGCCAAGCTTGGGGAGGGCAGGTGTGTCATGGGCTTATCTCTACCATAGTCTAGTTGAGCCTCACTTTGAACATGCCAATGTCAGGGACTGGCTGAAGAAGAGTGGTGGGAGCCGCTCACCCAAGAACCCCGCAGGGAGAACACAGAAGATGACAACTTAGATCCTGGGACATTGTTTTGGGGAAGGGTTGAGCTGGGAGGTGCTAGAAGCAGGAGGTTTAAGACATCAAGGCGGCGGGGGGGGGGAGAGAGACAGGAGAAGAAGGGCCTTCCAGGACAGAGTTAGAGCCTGAAAGTCACAGTGTGAGCGCAGACTCGTGCAGAGACGACTCAAAGGTTGGCCCTGCTACACAGCAGCAGGAGAGTCCCAATTCTGCTCTCCTCCCATCTGACACCCCGTTCAAGGAGAGTCCTGCAAATTGCTGAGCAATGTGCCAGACAAGCCCAGAGGAGGAGCCCACCCCTTCAATGCAGCCTTTGTCTGGGAGGGATCCAGAGTGAAAGGCTAGAGTGGGGAAGGTCAGTTTCAGCAACATCTCAGCTGGATTAAGGCAAACTAGAGGACTCTGCTGTGTTGTTCTGCTAATAAAAAGGCTAATTGCATTCCTTGCCTCCCATGCTTCCATTCCCTGTGGTTGAGCTGGGCTTGCTTGACAGCTCCTCGACAGTGAGTTGGGTTGTGTGAATTATCTTTTACGACTGATTCACACGGGGACTTGCAAGATGCCCCTGAAAGTTGTGTCTTGACCACACCATATTGCAGCTGAAGAGAAGCTGAGATTCTGGTGCTGAAGGGTCATTTGTTGTAGGTTAGATCTCCACAGTACAATGGAGAACCCTGCCATAGATGTTATGAGCTGGTGTCTCAGCTGAGCAGCTAACAGCACAAGCCAGCTACACACAGATACTGGGATAGATACTGCTATCCCATTTTATCCTCATAACAGCCCTGTGATTAAAAAAAGGTCCCTGCCCAATCAGAGATTTCAGCTGAGCTCTCCCCATTCCAAATCCAGCACTTGTTCTGATGGAAGCTTCAGTTATATTTCAATGTACATCCTAAGTTAACTCACTGTGGTGGATAAATTTTATGAGTCCTCAATTCATGCGCTAATTAGTACAAAAAAAATTGTGGTGCAAAAACAAAATGGCAATCTCCATTCTCCTAGAAATCAGTTATGTTATCGCACAGTTTTGTTCAAATGAGTCTATTGGCATCTTGAAGATTCACATATTTTATTATGGCATAATTGTATTCTGGGTAGAGCCCACCTGATACAACAATATGGCGATTAATTTTGTTAGTTGTTTTGTGAATCCCTATGATTAACAGGTGGGATATGTATTGAATACAAATACATTAAAATAAGTAATGCAATAAAATTAATTCTTTGTCTTTAATTTTAAAAACACCTAAAATTTCAATCTACATTTTAGGCATGAATCGATCATAGCAACTGATGCAAGACTTAAACCTCAGTTGTAAGAGTCCAGTTTGTTCTAATGAGACACTAGCATAAGCCCTAAATTAGTAACCTTAGCAAATCCTGGGGGAAGGTTGTGATTCCATGAGACACAATGAAATTATATTGGATTAGTTTAGGTCTGTCACATGGGATTTTAAGGAGGACAATTGCTTCCTCTCTCATTTGACTTCTGTTATTCTAAAACAATAAGTGGCTTTTCAAGCAGACGATTAACCTGCATTACCAGAGCTGTGGACTAAAATACAAATCCTGCTGTCACTCTGAATGCCCCGTAGATCTAAGCTGATTTGACTAATTTTCCACTGATGCCTTCTAAATGGGTTGTAATGTGTTACAAGGAGACTGAGACCCCACTTATGGCAGTCAACTTAGATTGGATCAGGGGTTCAAGGCAAGTAGGGAGGCTTTTTACGCAGCTTATAACACGCCGTAGAAGATCAAATACTTTGAAAAAACTCATACAGGAACCGAATAAGAACGTGCTAAGGTGTCCCAAAGTTCCAGTGATGAATCAGTATGACAATGGTCATGTTGATTCAAGAGAACTAGAGGCATCTGAGCAACTACATAGCTGTACCCTACCTGTGACTATTTTGCCCAGGCTCCTCTCTGATCACCCAAGTTCAAAATGGATATGGTAACAGCTGGAGAAGCTACAGAGAAAAAGCACAACAAAAACAAGGAACCTGACCACCTTAACTTCAAGGAAGGGATAACTTGCTTGGGGCAGTTGAAGAAAAAAGTTTAGTAGGGAACTAGTACAGGTGGGACGCGGGTGGCGCTGTGGGTTAAACCACAGAGCCTAGGACTTGCTGATCAGAAGGTCAGCAGTTCGAATCCCCGCGGCGGGGTGAGCTCCCATTATTCGGTCCTTGCTCCTGCCAACCTAGCAGTTCGAAAGCACGTCAAAGTGCAAGTAGATAAATAGGTACCGCTCTGGCAGGAAGGTAAACGGCGTTTCCGTGCGCTGCTCTGGTTCAGCAGAAGTGGCTTAGTCATGCTGGCCACATGACCCAGAAACTGTCTGCGGACAAACGCCGGCTCCCTCGGCCCATAGAGCGAGATGAGCACCACAACCCCAGAGTTGGTCACGACTGGGCCTAATGGTCAGGGGTACCTTTACCTTTACCTAGTACGGAGAGAGGGGAACTTTCTCTTGCAGAGTCCTACAGCTGAGGGCCCACAGTGAGGATAAATGGCAACAAATTCAAGGCTGAGTAGGAAAAAGATGCATCTTCACACACCATGCAATATACCACAATGATAGTCGCCATCTCAGAAAGTGGTGAGGGGTCTTACAGAGGCCTGGAGCCCTTGACCAGTGCCTTCTTATGCCCAAACTCTCCCTTGTGAGAGAGCCTCATGGAGTAATTGTGACTTAAAAGGTAAAGGGACCCCTGACCATTAGGTCCAGTCGTGGCTGACTCTGGGGTTGCGGCACTCATCTCGCTTTATTGGCCAAGGGAGCAGGAGTACAGCTTCCGGGTCATGTGGCCAGCAGGACTAAGCCACTTCTGGCGAACCAGAGCAGCGCATGGAAACGCCGTTTACCTTCCCGCAGGAGCGGTACCTATTTATCTACTTGCACTTTGACATGCTTTCAAACTGCTAGGTTGGCAGGAGCAGGGACCGAGCAACAGGAGCTCACCCTGTGGCGGGGATTCGATCCGCCAACCTTCTGATCGGCAAGTCCTAGGCTCTGTGGTTTAACCATAGCGCCACCCGCGTCCCTTACATCTGAGTAAACATGCCTCCAATTGAGCTGTAACAGCCAGCTCTCTCTCTCTCTCTCTCTCTCTCTCTCTCTCTCTCACACACACACACACACTCTCTCCTTTTTGATGGCTAGAACAGCAAACCACCGCTCATAAAACAGCACCTAAAATCTCCATGTATATTGTGCTTTTCAGATGAGTCAGGTTGCACATTTTGGCAGTGAGTCAAACAGCAGGAAATCTATTCTATGTGAACAGGGCCTAAGGGTCTATCATCATTGTCCATGACCTGGCCCCTGAATAGCTGGGATGTGAAGAGTAGAGCCACAGCAGGTTGAAGACATTTGCCCTTTCTGTTTTAAAGTTTCCGTGAAACTTTCAGCCTCATTAAGGTCCGTTCTGAGCATCAGGGAGCTGCCTTAGGCCAGGTCAGACTTTGGTTCATCTGGCCCAGTTTCTTTCTACTGTTTCTGGAAGTGGCTTTCCAGGATTTCTTCATATTACCTGCTGCCCGATCCTTTTAACTGGAGATGCCAAAGCTGAAACATTGGGACCATCCACTTGCAAAGCACTGGACTGAAGTATATAAGCAACACAATATTAAGTAGAAAACTACGGTGTATGGATCACTGAATGTTAAAGGTAATCAGAGCATGGAAAGCATGAATTCTTGCAAATCCTGTGCATGATTTATAAATAAATAATAAATAAATTTGTATTTATACCCCGCCCTTCCCAGTTCAGAAAACTGGGCTCAGGGCAGCTAACAACAAATTTAAAACACTTAATTGTAATACAACATAGAAGCAGCATAAAATACAGTATAAAAGCATGAATAACAATAAAATTCAAAGTTCAAAAATCAATTGGGGGGAAATCCATCCAATAAACATTAGATAGTCACCAGGGCTAGCTGGCTGAATTAGTCCTACTTGGGCCAGCGAGGAGGCCAGGGGAGAATTAGCTGTGGGGTCTCAGAGCGGGTAATCTTCATAAAAGGGGAGGGGGAAGGGAGAGAAGGGAAATAAAAGATCAGGCTGAATTCAAATTAAAGGCCAGGCGGAATAGCTCTATCTTACAGGCCCGGCGGAAGGAGGCTAAATCCTGTAGGGCCCTAGTCTTATGGGACAGAGCATTCCACCAGGTCGGAGCCATCACTGAAAAGGCCCTGGCCCTGGTGGAGGATAGTCTGACTTTCTTAGGGCCCGGGACCTCTAAACTATGGTTATTCATGGACCTTAAGGTCCTCTGCGGGGCATACCAGGAGAGGCGGTCCCATAAATATGAGGGCTTTAAAGGTCAAAGCCAGCACCTTGAACTTGACCCTATACTCCACTGGGAGCCAATGCAACTGGTAAAGCACTGGATGAATATGCTTCCATGGCAGGGACTCTGTGAGGTGCCTCACTGCAGCATTCTGCACCTGCTGGAGTTTTGGGACAGCTTTAAGGGCAGCCCCGCATAGAGCAAATTACAGTAGTCAAGCCTGGAGGTGACCGTCACATGGATCACTGTGGCCAGATCGGGACGGGAAAGGTAAGGGACCAACTGCTTAATGCGGCAAAGATGGGAAAATGTCTGGATAGGGAAGGTGGAGTCTCCAACATGTGCTTTGGACTGTGGGTATGAAGTGCGCACTGCAAATGTGGGCAATCTGTGGTTCTTCAAGTGCTGCAGGATTCCAGCTCCCATCATCCCTGACCGCTGGCTATACAAGTTCTGCTGCAGCTGCAGGGCTGCAGGCTGCCCATCTATGGTATACTGTGGGATGTCATGAACTGGCAGGACAACGGGGAGGAGAAAGAGGATCCTGGCGTGGGGTGTAGCCGGGACTGGGACGCACCAGGGCAATATGGAGATGGGGAAGGAGATGTTGGTGTAGGAAGTACTTGTTAGAAAAACACTGGGGCCTAATTTGAATAGTAGAATGTCTGGCATCTGGTGGGCGGGGCTTCTGTGTTCTGCTCCGGAATCAGCCCCTCCCTTCGGGTGTTCAATTCAGTTCAATTCAGTTAGTGAGGCCAACTGTCCTTCTTGCCTCATGATGTTCTTTTAGTTTCTCTCAGACAGTATGTTACTGTGTTACAATGTTCTTTATTATTAAAGCTTTGTTTGACATATACGTGAGGCATTTACTTTGCTTAAAGGAAAGAAACTCTGCTGAAGAATGGTGGAATATCCTAAACTGGGTGCGTGAGGAGATATTTCCAGTCTGACAGGAGGATTGGTAAAGGTAAAGGGACCCCTGACCATTAGGTCCAGTCGTGACCGACTCTGGGGTTGTGGTGTTCATCTCGCTTTATTGGCCGAGGGAGCCGGCGTTTGTCCGCAGGCAGCTTCCGGGTCATGTGGCCAGCATGACTAAGCCGCTTCTGGCAAACCAGAGTAGCGCACAGAAACAGCGTTTACCTTCCCGCCGGAGCGGTACCTATTTATCTACTTGCACTTTGACGTGTTTTCAAACTGCTAGGTTGGCAGGAGCAGGGACCGAACAACGGGAGCTCACCCGGTTCGAATGGGGATTCGAACCGCCGACCTTCTGATCGGCAAGTCCTAGGCTTTGTGGTTTAACCCACAGTGCCACCCGCGTCCCTTGACAGGAGGATTGAGGTTTTCATAAATCACCCCTCCTCCTCCTCCTCCTCCTCCTCCTTTAATGATCACTCATAGCTGAGTAAGATTGTCTTCCATAAACACAGTCTTAAAAGTGAGTCCGTAAGTGACTGTGGAGGCCAGTTCTGGATCCACACGTCCTTCCACAGTGAGAACATAGGTTTCTTGGTGGGTGATGATCATGGTGAGGGTTTGCCAAGTGTGCCTTCCTTTTAGCACTTTTCTCCCTTTCACCCTGAGTTCAAGTGTCTTCAAAGCCCATGGCACCTTTGGTAAATGCTGTTCTCCAATTGGAGCGCTCGCAGGCCAGTGTTTCCCAGTTGTCGGTGTTTATGCTACATTTTTTTAGATTTGCCTTGAGACAGTCTTTAAACCTCTTTTGTTGACCACCAGCATTACACTTTCCATTTTTAAGTTCGGAATAGAGTAGTTGCGTTGGAAAACGATAATCAGGCATCTGCACAACATGAAGATGATGTTGAAGAATCATTGCACAACAACTTCACAAGCTCATCGAAAAGATCTAGGAGAGTGAGGAGAACCCTACCCTCCACAACAGTACTCACAGGTTGACGAGGGGGTGGGGGTCGGTGCCCAGGAGCCAGAGGGCCCCTGTTTCCACAAACATGGGCTCTGAGGTTTAGGTAGCAGCAGGAGTGGCACATTAGAAGGCTGAGGCAGGCAAGGGCCCACAGCCCAGCTCCCTGGCTGGCCAGGTGGAGCTCGCTAGCTCTGGGAGGAGGGGTGTGAATCCTCACCTGGAGCAGGCTGGAACAGGTGAGGGTCATTTTCCTCATCAAGCTCAGATGCTGCAATCAGCACACAGAGCTGGGAAGCAGAGCTGAGGTGCTGTGTCTGCTCAAGTGCCCATGGGGCTTGACTTGAATGCTGCTGGAGCTCCCCAGGACCGGGCTTCAGGTTTGACTCCGGATTGTATCCTGACTACTTATCTTTGGACTTGGCCTCTTGGGTTGACCCTAAACTTTGTTTCCTGACCTTTGGACTTTGCTTGTGTGGATCAACCATCGGACTTTGAACTTCAGACTTGGCCTGCTGACTTGCTGCCAGGTAGGCCAGGGGTTCAGGGCATGGAATATAGTATTTGGTCTGGATTCCAAGGAACAGGGGCAGGCCTAGTTTGAAGCCTAGTTGGGCTCAGGGCCTGCTTTTCTCTAGCACAGGGGAAGGGGTGGGGAAATCGACCCAACTCTGGAGCCCACCAGCCCCAGCCAGCATGCCCAATGGCCAGGGGCAATGGAAGTTGTCATCCAGAACATTTGGAGGGCGACAAGTTCCTCAGACCTGCTCTAACAGCACCCAGCAAGGCTACCTTAGAAACTGCTTTTGAAAGGCAGCACTTTCAAAAGCAGTTTGTGATATGGGGCTGGGTGGTAGAGTGGGAAGGTCTGCTTTTCAAAGAAAGTCAGTCAGAATTCACACTGAGTAGGTACAAGACCCTTGTGTGATTATGAATAAATTTTGGATCCATTAAAACCATTGCCATACACCCCAGAAGGGTGCAGTTTGCATTTTGCCTTCAAACAAATTAGTATGTTTTCCTGTTGAGGTTCAGATGCTTTGTGTTAATTCCTGTGGTGTGTACTTTTATTTATAGGTTTGTTTTCTGATTTTTTTATATATAAAAAACAATCATTTGACATGGCTTCTTCAGCTGAAATTTGAAAAATAACACCTTTTTGAATATAAATATTTGCTACTTTCTGTGAAAATTTTTACGTCTGCCCTCCTTTCGATCGTATGTAATTTTGGTCATAACTGTGTCCTCTGGGATAGAAAAATCTGATTTGTGTGAGATACATTCTTATGTGGCTGCACTGCCAAACTCTCTTATTGGGGAGGGTCTGTAGCCCACAGAAGGCCTCTCTAGGTAAAAAGGTTTCAGTTAGTGGGCCCGGAAAATGCCCCTGCCTGAGAAGTTGGGGGAAGACTGTTGTCTGGGTAGACCAGGAGTGGGCAGACCCTTCAGGTGTTTGACTACATATCCCATCATCACTGATCAATGGCTATGCTGGCTGAGGCTGATGGGAATTGGAGTCCAATACCATCTGGCCACAGAGCCCCCACCTCTAGTGGTACTGTCCTGCTACTTGTGGGGCGAGGCAGGGGCTAGTCATCCTTGCTCAGCATGCCACAGTTTATTTAAATCTTTTGTTACTTTTATGGCCAACTGTTTTGCAAGTTTCTTCTTACGCAACATTCCGGATTCAACCCTATTCCCACAGTTTAGCATTGCTTTGTTTAACGGCATAATTCCAGTTATGGACCAACCAATATTCTCTGCCAGCAACCAGCAATCACGTTTCATAGCCGCCTGTCTCCCGCTAATTGCCATTTAGCAAAGTGGTACAGATCTATGATTAAACAGCAAAAACAATCTTGAAGGGAATGTTTGTAATATCTCCCCCAACATCTTTGCGAAATTATCATTTTTTAAAAATTAATTTCAAAAAGCAAGAGTTGTCCCACAGAATAGCCCTTTCAAGGGAAAAGTGGATTAATGCGGCATTTCTTAAATAGCATTTGTCGTAATTGCCTTGTGCAATAGTGGAACTCATAAAGTGCTTAATTGATAACACAGTGTTATTTGGAATATCAGTCTCCTTCTAGTCATTGCCTTCTGCTGAGTTTGGTTGGTGTCTGTTAATTCTTCTATTGAACCAATTAATGAAAGTAATGGTTGCGCATCTGGTAATAATCATCCTACTTCTGTTGGGAGCATATTTTCTCTCTCCCACCCTCCCCCACCCCCTGAAATTGGAATATATTAAGACAGTATTCCACAAACTATTTACTCAAGGGCAATCTAATTGAAATCCCATTTTGGTCTAGGGGGCATTCCGTAGTTACTTTTCAATAAATCAGTTGTACATTATAATTCAGCTTTGTAAGTTGACTGTGGTTCCAAAGTAAATGCTGCACGGATATTTGTTCAAGTGCCACTGATGTTAAATGTTAATATCAACACCTTAAATTGGGCCTGGATGACTATAGGCAAGCCTGGATTATATAAGACCAGTATGTATTAGTATGTCCAGCAGATGGAATGATCCCTCCCTGTATCAAGGGGTAAACAGGCTGTGTTCTAGCAACTGGGTTTAGGGATTACTGTTTGCACAAGCACGAAGGATTAAAACAAAATTCATTTATTCCTTTCCTTCTATCCTAAATGACTGAAAGGAGGTACAGATTTTCAGGCTCTCCCATCTGTTCGCCTCCTTTGAGAATAGCCACTCATTTTGGTTTCTAAAGTGGTTAGGAGGGGGGACATACCAAGCTGTGTTGCAATCCTTAAACCACTGCAAATCTTAAATATCACAGTCCAGATGTTGGGTTCCAAGTTCAAAACAACTCTGCTGATTCTTGTGTGCATTAAATTAGCAAACTGCTTCTTGAGCAGCAAAACAGAAATGAGCCAAATGTAGCAACTCGTTTAAAGGCGGCCAATAATCATCTTAGGTAGAATGTTTAAAAGGAGCTAAGGAGGGGAAGTGTGTTGATGTTAATCTAGAACAGGTCTGGGCAGTGCTTTTTCTCTAAAAATAAAATAAAATCTTTAGGGGTACTCTCATTTTGACTCAAGAAAATCACCAGGGAAGGAGATGAAGCCGCCATCAGACGTGGTAACAACAAAACTGACCAATCTTTGTACTAGATTACAATTCCTGCTTCACACATTAAACGCTCGCTTCCATCTGAGACTCAGGAAACACCGTGACAGGAAATGAGGCCGCCATTGGGGGTAGCAACGGAACTGACGATTCACTGTGCTAAATAAGAAAGTATTTTTTTAAAAAAATAGTTTCTTCTCCCATTAGATTCACAAAATGTTTGTTTGTTTGTTGTTGTTGTTGTTTAGTCTTTTAGTTGTTTAGTCGTGTCCGACTCTTTGTGCCCCATGGACCAGAGCATGCCAGGCACTCCTGTCTTCCACTGCCTCCCGCAGTTTGGTCAAACTCATGTTAGTAGCTTCGAGAACACTGTCCAACCATCTCGTCCTCTGTCGTCCCCTTCTCCTTCTGCCCTCCATCTTTCCCAACATCAGGGTCTTTTCCAGGGAGTCTTCTCTTCTCATGAGGTGGCCAAAGTATTGGAGTCTCAGCTTCAGGATCTGTCCTTCCAGTGAGCACTCAGGGCTGATTTCCTTCAGAATGCATAGGTTTGATCTTCTTGCAGTCCATGGGACTCTCAAGAGTCTCCTCCAGCACCATAATTCAAAAGCATCAATTCTTCGGTGATCAGCCTTCTTTATGGTCCAGCTCTCACTTCCATACATCACTACTGGGAAAACCATAGCTTTAACTATACGGACCTTTGTTGGCAAGGTGATGTCTCTGCTTTTTAAGATGCTGTCTAGCACAAAATGTTTAGGGGTATGCAAATCCCTGAGAAAAAAGCACTGGGTCTGGGTAATCTTTTTTCCTGTTGTGAACCCCATTTTGTTGGAATAATATGTTGGGGGGTTGCATTTCAGGGGTTGGTGAGGCCACAACCAAATCTGGGTGCAGCCACCTCTTTCCTTCCGCTGCTCCATTCATTCTCTTTCTCCCCCAGGATTTTTTCCTTCCTTGCCACCCAGGTTAAATTGCCCACCCCTGGTCTAAAAGTTGGAAAGCAGGAATCAAATCCCTACTTAGCCCAGCCTGGATTTCAGCCAATTTGTAGGGGTTCACCTGTTGTTGTTTGAAATGAAAGCCCAACATGTGAGTGCTTAGTTCTGTGTAAGGGCTCCATCTGATTGGGACGTGCATGGCATGGCGTCAGGGGTGGAGTTTAAACTCCAGCCCCTCACCAAAATAATCATGGACATGCCCTGTGTGCAAGTAACACATTATTATCACCAGGGTTTTATTTTTTCCCCAGCTGGAGCTCATTTCCAGTACCTCTTTTTCTAGAAAATTAGCATTAATTATCACTCAGCCTCCATTATCCTGAAAGCTACACAACCAAAGTACAGTTTGCAATACAGAAGAACCGTAAGAGTGAATGAGCAGTTTTAAACCCTTCAGTTAACGATGCATTGATGATGATGATTCCATTTGTATACCGCCCTACACCTGCAGGTCTCAGGACAGTTCACGAGATCGGTTAATTAGGTTGGTTGGTTTCAGCCACGGGCCATAACAAAATCACAGACACATTCAGACATAAAACCGGAGGCAGAAGTACAGCGGCAGATAATAAACCAAAAGGGAAGAAATATTATTAGCCCCACAGAAATAACTGTCCTTGGGGGAATCCAGGTTAAATGGCATGACATAATCATCTGGATTAGTGGCTGCCAACCTTTTTGGACTGGTGGACGCGTTCTGAATTTCACAAGATAAAATCACAATATGAAAGCATAAAAAATGTAATAATAATAATAATAATAAATTATGTAATTCTCATAGCATTCTAGCCCAATGGTTGCCATTAATTTGACTCTGAACTGATTTTAGAATGAATTGATTTTAGAATGTATTTCAATTAATTGATTGTGATTTTATTTAAATTGTGTTATTTTTATTGTTGTTAGCCACTCTGAGCCCGGCTTCGGCTGGGGAGGGCGGGATATAAATAAAATAATTATTATTATTATTATTATTATTATTATTATTATTATTATTATATAATTTTAGAATACCTAACGGTGAAGATACATAGAATGAAAGGGTTTAAGGTCAGTGAGAAAGAGGAGGATTGGTTTGAGAAGATATTGAATTATTTGAGTAGGTTTGGGGCAATTAAAATGCTAAAAGTTAAATAAACCTTGTGGAAGGAGGAGTGTTAAGGTATATAGAAGTGTACATATGGTTGATTTGAATATGTTATGATTGAATATGTATATTATTGAATATTGTATACCCAATGTATCAGCCGCCTGGGGGGTTTCACTGTGTTTTGGTGGTTGGTAAAAAATAAAATATGAAAATAATAAAAAATATAATAATAATAATAATAATAATAATAATAATAATAATAATAAACAAGAACAACCCAATAATCCTCATCTCCCCAACGCAAGAACAACCCAATAGCCCTCATCTCCCCAACACATTTTAAAAGGGCATTTGAGCAGTCAACCTTTCTTTGCCTTGTCCAGGATTGGACAAATTAATGAGGAGAAGGCTATCAATGGCTACTAGCCATGATGCTGATGCTTTGCCTACACAGCTGGAGGGAGCAATGCTTTGAAATACCAGTTGCTGGAAACCACAAGAGGGGAGAGTGCTCTTGTCTGGTTGGTCACTGCCATAACAGGATGCTGGACTTGATGGACCAGTGTTCTGACCCAAGAGGCTGTTATTGTGCTCTTCTGTTTCTGGCTGAGGTAAGTCACGCTGTCCAGCGCTGGACGGGACAAAACCACAGAAGTATCAAGGGAAACTGAAGCAAAATAATACTGGAAAAATGCCCCACTGTTTATATCCCGTGAGTAAGATGTAGTTACCTAGCAACTATTGAAAATTGGTAAATCACTTTCCTGTGCCCGTTTTCCTTTTCCACTCCAGGTGCACATTTGAGAAGGGCTGAGTGTTCCACAACAGCTGATATGTTCCTAGTTCAGGGTGTGTGTTGGCAACAATGGGCAACATGGATGCCCTCCGCTTAGCGGGTGGCTAGCTGTGTAATACATTCCCGTTGTTTTCTGTTGCCAAGCTAGAAAGCTAGTGTGCTGTCATGGTTAAGCAACAATGGACTTCTTCTCCTTCTCCTTCTCCTTCTCCTCCTTCCCCTTCTTTTTCTTTTTTTTAAAAAACATAATTTCAGTCTTAGTTCTGCAGCGCTGGATTTGCCCTTAAGTAAAGAGGAAGGGCTTTACATATGAGTCCTGCTGGGTGAACCAAAGGTCTATTGAACTCTGCATGCTGTTCTCATGGTGGCCTAAAGCACTGAGCCTCTTCTACTTGCTGATCAGAAGGTTGGTGGTTCAAATCCCTGTGATGGGGTGAGCTCCCGTTGCTCTGTCCCAGCTCCTGCCAACCAGTGCAAGTAGATAAATAGATACTGCTGTGGTGGGAAGGTAAACAGCGTTTCCGTGCGTTCTGGTTTCCGTCACGGTGTCCCATTGTGCCAGAAGCAGTTTAGTCCTTCTGGCCACACAACCCGGAAAGCTGTCTGTGGACAAACGCCGACTCCCTCGGCCTGAAAGCAAGATGAGCACCGCAACCCCATAGTCGCCTTTGACTGGACTTAACCGTCCAGGGGTCCTTTACCTTTTTACCAGGTACCCATGAAACGCCTGTAAGAAGGACCTGCATGCAACAACACATTCTCCCCACCTGGAGGTAGAGCACAGCTATTGTGGCTAATAGCCACTGATAGACTCATTTTCCATCAAGTTGTCCACTCCCCTTTTGATGACCTCCATGTTGGTGGCCATCAATATCTTCTGGAAGCAAATTCTGTTGTTTACACAGTTTGTGAAGAAGACACAGAGTTCATGTCATGAAAGAGGAATAACTGCACCACACATACTTACACCACAATCATGTCTTCTCTTACTCACCTTTCTACTAACCTAAAAAGCCTCAAACATCTTATCCTTTCCTTGTAGGGGAGTTAGTTTAGCACTCCAGCCATATTGCTTGTCCCTTTCTGCTTCTGCCCTGTCAGATTAGGGGTACCACACATTCTCTAAGAAAGTGCCACAGGCATTAATTGTGCCCACTTTAACCACATCGGGCAGGCAGCAGAGCAGCTGCAGCATCCAGAAAATATTTAAATCAGGCGTGTACACAGCCAGCACTGAGCAACGTAAAACATCATTTGTAATAATTTGTGCTCACGAGTGCTGAGGGAGGATCAAGAGCAGGTTTGGACTGCTTCAGAGTTCAGGGATGTCATGGGAGCTGCGAGCTATTTGCAGCCATTAACACCAATTTCTGGTTTGTTTTCAGCACGAGATGACTTTGTAGTGGGCACGGAGAGGAGTATTGCAGGCAATTTCTGTTTTGCATGGAGGTTGGCTTTGTAGTTAATTACTTGGGTCAAGGGAGTATTGTATCAGGCTTGTTGATGCAATTTTCTGTAACAAATAGGAGGCCAGAGACAATTTTCGAGATAATGGACATGTGGGAGCCTTCTCATGAGGCACTTACCCTGAAGTGGTTATGTATGTTTTCAGTATAAATCATCAAAGGATTCTCAGCACTTTGTTTTAGAGAGAGAAAGTGACTAAGGGTGTCCTTCTGTACAGGGCTACTCAAAAGTAAAGCTGTGTACCCACCATACCATACATTTAAAGCTCATTCTCCTCCTCCCATTGCAGGAACTGTAGTTTAAGAATACAGTTGTACCTTGAAAGTTGAATGGAATCCATTCCAGAAGTCTCTTTGACTTCCAAAACGTTCAGAAACCAAAGTGCGGCTTCCGATTGGCTGCTGGAAGCCACCCAGGGTGGCTGGGGCAACGAGCCCCAGCCACTCTGGGTGGGGTATAAATAGTAAAATTATGATTATTATGGAATAGGATGTCCCTATTTTCATTGGAGAAATCTTGGAGGGTATGTAAAGTGCTTTGAATGGATGGTGTGGATGTGACCTAGGAATCTCTGTCTGGGTACTTGCCTGATTTCCACTAGGACTAGGTGATGATCCATATTGATCTTTGGTCCGATCTTACATTCTCATCGGAAGGTTCCATTCCATATAACAAAGAGCATGTTAAATGGCTGCCACTGAAACAATTACTGCTTAAACTGGAGAGCACTAAACCATAAGCAAGGCATATTCTGCATGTTCACTATCATTTGAGAGTGAAATGGCTCAAGGATATTATTTATTCCATTATGTCCTTGTAGAACAGGATCAAGGGTTTCTGGGAAAGGAGCTGGCAGTCCTCTGCTGGAGAGATCAGAATGGCTTCATTTAACGGCCCATGGCATATGTTCGGAGGATAAGCCCTTTCTTCAGCCTGCAGTTAAACACAAGGAGGTCCCATGCCCTAAGAAACCATGGAATGGACAGGCTTTGAATTTTTGCCAGAGTCCTCAGTTGCTTTGGCCGGCTGCAAAAGAAGTGAGAAGTCTGTTTTAGCGAATCTCCTCTCTGCTGGCAAGTGTGCCTGTGGTGAAAACTCAGCAGCAAAGTCCAACTGTCTGACACATTGGAACCGGAGACATAACAAATGTACACACGGGGAGAGAAGGAGCAGAAGAAGGAGGGAGCTGCCAAGTGACCTGGCGAGACGAGCACTGTAGGCTTTGTAAAAAGCCAGATTTAATTTGAGATTTCCTCACCCGCCTTGGTTCAGCTGCTTCCCATAGTGCCCGCCCGCCCCCACGTGATAAAAGAATATCCCTAAAATATCGAGTTGCCAGCACCAAGAGCTGCATGACGGCCACAGAATCTGTGACAGCTGTGGCAAAATGGAGCTTTTATTCTCAGCCTTCTGGATAATCCATCCAGGCAGGGCAAATTTTGATATGCTTCTAAATACTGTGGTGCTTGTTGCCGCGTCTTTGAAAAATGGAACCATCTGGAGTGCCGGCAACTGTGACTTTTGGCAGCCAGGAACTCTTAGTATTCTGAAGAAATATTGTGAAGGAGAATATATATATACGTTGTTCTCAGAGAACTGCCATCTCCTTCTTTCTCAAGAAGGTGGTTCTGCCTCTGGCAGAAAGACAATTGTCCCAAGAAGTAAGGGTGAGATAGTGAAGATAAAGTATTAGGAATTGAGCCAGCAAGACTGAGTAGTTCTGAACTGTGCAGGACCATTCCTTGAAGTTGCAGAGAAAGTTGAATACGGCAACCAGTGTAGTTTTGGCATCCGAATGTACCATGGAAGAATTTGGAGCATACATACATGGTATCTAGTCTTTTAAACACCTGGCACGAACACTCTTCAAGCATAAATGTGGGGCAGAGTGTGGAGGGCTGTGAGCACCATCCCTTCCCTTTGTAGCTTTGCTGTGTTGAGTAGCAAGGTCTTGTGGTTGTGGTGGGGTTGTAAGATTGGGTGTCCTTCAAAATCTTCTGTGGCAAATGAGGATTCAGCCACACAATTTCTCGTTTCTGGCCTGCTCTGTCCTTGGTCCTCTTGCCTTTCTTCTGCTTCCAACTGCTGTGGGGCAAAATGAGTCAAAAAACCCGTTGAAGTTGAGTGATGGAACCAGTGGAGTTTGGAACCAATTCCGACCGTAGCATGCAGTTGCTATCATCAGATGACAATGCAGGAGTGCTTTTGGCAATGGGAAAAGAATTGGCTTCTCCAACCACCCCTTCTTAGCCTGCGGGTGCAAAAAAAATGAGCCATGCATGCAAACAAGGTAACATATGACCCAACATTTCTCTGATGAAAATAGGGGTGTCTTATTCTTTTTAAATTTTTTTTTAAAAAAAATTAAAATATTTTTTGTTAAACAATTTCAACATAACAATTTATCAATCCAAGTATTCAATTAAATTATTTTTCCCCTTCCCCCATCCCTCCTCTCCCCCCCCCCTTATTCAAGGGACGCGGGTGGCACTGTGGTCTAAACCACTGAGCCTAGGGCTTGCCGATCGGAAGGTCTGCGGTTCAAATCTCCGCGACGGAGTGAGCTTCCGTTGTTCGGTCCCAGCTCCTGCCCACCTAGCAGTTCGGAAGCACGTCAAAGTGCAAGTAGATAAATAGGTACTGCTGTGGCAGGAAGGTAAACGGCATTTCCATGTGCTGCTCTGGTTCGCCAGAAGCAGCTTAGTCATGCTGGCCACATGACCCGGAAGCTGTCTGTGGACAAACACCGGCTCCCTCAGCCTATAGAGCGAGATGAGCTCTAGAGTCGTCTGCGACTGGACCTAATGGTCAGGGGTACCTATACCTTTACCTATTCAATGATGATGATGATGATGATTTTATACCCTGCCCATTTGACTGGGTGGCTTCCAACACATATAAAAACGTAATAAAACATTTTTAAAAAATTCACTATACACCTTCACACCTTTTAAAGGTTGTACAGTTACTTATCTCCTTGGCTTGAGGGGGGGGAGTCACATAACTCCATGTCCTCCAACATTTCTCTACTACTAATAGGAATGTCCTACCATGTCTCCCAATATTTATTTGATGAAAATAGGGTTGTCCTATGGAGAAGTGGGACATTCTGGGATCAAATCAGAAACTGGGGTAGCTTCTGTAAATCTGGGGCTGTCCCTGGAAAATAGGGACACTTGGAGGGTCTGAGATAAGTATTGGTGGTGGACTATTAATTTTTGTGGAATTGCAGGTCTCTTAGCTACTATGGGTACTATGAGGCCCCTTGAAACTATTGCAGAAGGAGCGCAATGCAGCCGAGAATGTTAGATTTTGCTTGCTTGCTTCTGCTCTATTGTATTTAGTTCGGTTTCATCTGTAAACTTGATTGTTCTGGGACTGCATGGCTTGGCTGGTGAACTTCACTGTGGCTGGCTGAGCAACCAGTGCCTGAACTCTGAACTCTGGAAATGGGGGTCAGATTTTGCAGGCTCATTATAAAGCTGCTTGCTGGGTATTTATGGGAACCCATCCAAAGGAAGCTGTAAAAGGGCTAGGCCTTGTTTTGTTGTCATATTGTATCATTCTCCCAGATGTGTTGAAATGGTGCTTCTCTGAGGTGAAGCCCTCTCCTTTCTCCTTTAAAATGCTTAAGATTGCCAAATTATCCCTCCACGGAGGCAGTGAGGCAACACTGTTCACTGACCTTAAGAATATTTGGGGCATCACACAAGCTGTCTAATCAGAATGTTGCTAATACAAAGAGAGATTCTTTTTATATATCCAGAAATAAAAATGACAGGCCACTTAGATCCTTTGCATAGTGTGTCAGCTTCAATTCATGTCTCCATTTTAAGCCCTTTCATATGTGTGAGGATCAAAACATGGTTCTGAATAACACAGAGAAGTTTGATTTCTGCTCCAAGAATAAAACTCAGCTTGTTTTGGACAATTCAATAGCCCACTAGTCCAGTTTCCTTCCTTCCTTCCTTCCTTCCTTCCTTCCTTCCTTCCTTCCTTC
>JAXCMG010000099.1:1366847-1425368 GCA_034642415.1 Podarcis siculus | reverse complement strand
TTCCTTCCTTCCTTCCTTCCTTCCTTCCTTCCTTCCTTCCTTCCTTCCTAGATATAATTCTTAAATTAAATTTCCAGAATTTCACATATTAACTTCGATTCAAATAATTACATAACATTTTTGTTTCATAGATTAACTTCCCACCCACAACTCGTGTTTTTATTCTACTGCATTGCATATCAAACTCTTATCTGTTACAAAAATCCCTCTAATACAATTATTTTCTCGTTTTTCTTTCCCTGCTTATACAGTGGTACCTCGGGATGTGAACAGGATCCGTTCCAGAGCCCCGTTCGCATCCTGAATAGAACGTAAGACGCGACTGCGCGTCTGTGCGTGCGCAGGTCGTGTTTCGCTGCTTCCGCGCATGCACGTGACGTCATTTTGACCGTTTGCGCATTCGCGAGCAGCAAAACCTGGAAGTAACACGCTCCGTTACATGGAGCACAACCCGAAAATACTTAACCTGAAGCATATTTATCCTGAGGTATGACTGTATCTTGAATCCTGCTTGCAATTTCATTTGACTATAATACTTTTTCAAATAGTCCACGAAAGGCCTGCACGCCTCTATAAAAAGTTCATCATTTTGATCTCTTAATTTTGTTGTCAACTTTGCCATTTCTGCATAGTCCATTACTTTTAAAAGCCATTCCTCCTTCACAGGAACCTTCTCTTCCTTCCATTTCTGTGCATATAATTTTCTATCTGCTGTTGCCCTTTTTTACATGTCCATCACATACGAAAGAATGATCCTTCTGTCTGTTTGCACTTAGTCCAGTAGTTTTAAAAAGAGCTGAACTGAAATGGAAAAGTCATTTTAATGAATGTTTTTGCCTTTCCTTTCAGAGCTTTTCTTATTTTTGTGAGAACAGGGTAAAATAATAATAATAATATTCAAAGCACAACTGCTCCAACACTTATTCAGAGTGAGAGTGCTGCTTCTTGCTGTCACTCTGAATTGGCCTCATGCAGTCATCCTCTAGCCAAATTTGATTGGTTATATTGTTTCATGGAACCATCTTGCTGACTGCACGATCTCCATAGCTGTCAAGCGTCCCTTATTTGGCGGGACAGTCCCTTATCCCAGTGCCATGTCCCGCTGCTGTCCCTTATTGATGATGTCCCTTAAATAAGCTACTGAAGGTAATGGGGCCCTTTCTATGTCTAGCTGTGCTTTGTCAACAACAAATTGTTGCTGTTTTTTTGTGTTGAATACATGCTATATGGTAATTTGTGGACCTAATAGGTATCTAAAGCCATTTGCATGCAACAAAATATGTATTTTATCAAAGTAATTGTTGATCCCTTATTTTGGTTGCTGATCCCTTATTTTCGAGGCTGCTGGTCCCTTATTTTCAAATCTGTAAGTTTACAGCTATGACGATCTTTGATTGGTGGGGATCGCATACATCACCAGTAACAAACACAAGAAGTTTCACAAAAATGGCACCAAGGCAACAGTTGCTCATGACTGTGGATAGGTTGTGAAAAGCAGCAACAGCGAAAAAGAACAAAAGTAGGGAGAAGCAAGGGGAGTTTGGGACTTGCTTCTAGAAAAACGGAAATATAAAAGTTTGATTGATTAAACAGGACGAGCCAACTCTGGGGAAAGGCCAAGCATAGGGGCCAAAGGTTTTCTCTTGGTCCTGTGTGGCTGTCAGCCTGGGATAATAGAATAAATATATATTGTTTCAATTATTTGATACAACAATATGAAAATAAAACTTCCAGTGGAAAATTGACAGTGCCAAATGCTATTTACAACCATGATTTAAAACGCATCCCCTGTACAACTGATACCATTATTTCCCATGAAACTTTGATTGTGCTTTGCTGCTATCAGAAAAAAGCAGTCACTTTCCTGGTTAATGGACTTCCTATCGCCCTCCAAGAGGGAAGCAGACTGGTGGGGTGTTGACCAGAACCAAGTTCCAGTTAACACTGGTAAGAACAACTGCTTTTAAAAAAATTAGTTTTACAATATACATTTAAACAATCATAATCATAATCATATAGGATTTCCTGAATCCTTAGACTTGCCTCCACCCCTCCATGGTTTCCATTGTCAAACTTTTTCTACTGCATCTTATAGTTTCTCCATTTATCTTAAAAATCCATTTTTAGCTTAGTTTTTCATACATTACAAGTGTTACTATAATCCTGCCAGAGTTTTTAGTTGTGGTGTATGTGAGGGAGGGGGGGGAGGTGGAATGGCGCAGGGGAAAAAAGCGAAATGCGAATGAACAGAATCTCCACGCTGATCCACGGACAGTCCACAGGCCGGATCCTGAAGGCAATTGGGCCTGATCTGCCCCCCAGGCCTTAGTTTGCCGACCCCTGCCCTATGCAATGAGTCTGTCATCTGCACATGTGCAATGGATGTCTGAAATGTACACACTTCAGCTGAGCTGTGGCTTATGCTTTCAGATTGGACAGAAGCTGGTTTGAGGCAAAACACATCAAACAGGAGAATTTCTCCTGGCTTGGCTTCAAACACCAGCAAAGGGAGTGAGTATACACAATAATGTGTACATAGCTTGTTGTATAAATGACATGCCGGCACACGATAAGGAAAACCCTTATTCTCTCCAGTAGCCAAAGTACCTGGACCAATGGAAACCTTTTACAGAGCAGGAAAGAAAAGAGTAAAGAGGATATTGTGTTTTTTCTTCTTTCCATCTTTTCTCCCACTTCAGGGAGAGAATTCTGCACTGCATGTTAGGTTTTCTGAATGAGAGGTAATTATATGTTTCATATTAGTGCCTCCTAGCCAAAAATGTATTTCCTGTTAAGTCCTATCCTATTGCTTTTGATGGAATTAGCTTTCATGCAAGCATGCACTGGATTGCTGCCTTATTTTAATGTGCAGTTTAATTGCCAGGTGTTGGCAGAAGTGGTTTTTCTGACTGGTGAATATTTGTTATTTTTCCGCTCCGAAGGTCTCTTTCCCAGAGGGGTGGCCAACTTGAATAAAATATTGGGGCAGGTAAGCCCCCAGCCTGCATAATCGATCACAAGACGCAACACACATAATTTGAATGGCAGTGTCCACCAACTTGGGGGTGCATGCGACCCCCTCAAATACCTTATGGTGGGGGGTGAAGGGACCTCAGCCCCTAGGAATTGGCTCCTATGCTTGCCCACCTCAGTTCTGGCATCAGACGACAAAAGTGAGCCTAGGCGAAGCTGCTCTTCCTACATTTCTGAGACTTCTACATCTACGTCCGTCTACCTAGTTGATCAACAGACATCACACATGTACAAACAAATATTATGTCACTTCAAGTATCCACTGTCATGCTAGCAGGTGAGGCAGCTACCTGCTTCAGAACATATGCTCTGAGGTGTATGTCTCTGTTATGTACTGAGTTGAATAGGATCCAAAATGCAGCAGTCTGATTGGTCCTAGAACAATAGGATCCAAAATGCAGCAGTCTGATTGGTCCTAGAACAATAGGATTCAGAATGCAGAAGTCTGATTGGTCCTAGAACAATGCAGCAGTATGATTGGTCTGCAGGAGCCACCCAATCCAGTTCCAGATGGAAGTGAATCTACAACCTGATTGGCCTACAGGAGAATTCTGGCATTAGCCAATCACATGCAGCCCATTGTGTAAATAATGTATATAAAGCAGATACTTTGGGGAAACTTCCATTCCTTCTCACCACTATGAGCTGAATAAAGAGCATGAAATCCACTCTCGACGCTGAGTATATTTCAGTGAAGCCACTTCATCCTACTGCAAACAGCTGTGTGAGTGGGGATATTGCCTTGCATCTATGGGGGAGATTGTTGTTGGGTTGGGTGTCACCTCAACCCAGTTAGGAACATAGGAAAGCTTCCTTATGTTGAGTCAGATGGTTGCTCCACCTAGCTCAATATAATTAACACTGATGGCAGCAGCCTTCCAAGATTTCAGGCAGGGGCCTCTCTCACCCCACCTAGGAAATTCCAGAGTTGAAACCTGGGACCTTCTTCATGCAAAGCAGATGATCTGCCACAGAGCTATGGCTCTGCTGCACCAGTTAGGCCTCAGGATAAAGGGAATACTGTTTTCTCTTGCTGCACAACTAAATGCATCATAATGAATGCCAAAGCTGATATTGGATTGTGCAAAGCTCCTTTGGCCAGAAGGGATTTATATCTCTAAAAACTTTGTAAACATTGCTATTATCATGATCTTCTGGTGAAAAAAACTAGTCGGCAGACTAGTTGGATAAGCAAGCTTTGCTAAGGAAGAGTCAACTCGGGTCCTGTAAAGAAAAGTCTCATGGAAGCAGCTTATTTAACCCTCACTGCTCACTCCCCAAATCAGAGGGACAATATTGCAAAGCACACAAGCTGGTGTGCTTCTGCAAATATCTGAGACGTCCTCATTCACATCACCCTTCAGCACCTGACTTTTGCCTAACAGCAAATTGGAATGAGGCTTTTATGCAAAATTTTATTAGTTTTAATAGTGGCACAGCTTTTAGGGTTTTCGAGTTAACCTCTTCCTCTGGGTGACAGATTTTGATGTTCTTATCGGAATTATTTGTATTGGTTCAGATGGGGAATATTTTTGTGTGTAGAGCTTTGTATAATGGAGGAATGGGTGCCTGATCTTCATATTTCTCATTTTGTACGTTGTAAGTCACCCATGGGCTTCAGTCAGCGCTGGTGCTGCACGCATTTATTATTACCATTCTTATTATTAACAAGAAGAAAGTTTCAGGGACCACCTCCCTTCCTCTCTCTTTTGGAAGTCAAGTGCCTGCAGAGGATGAGTGAGCAAGTAAGTGGCAATGGAAGAAGCAAGACGGCGGTTCTCCACAAATGCCTGTAGCTGTTGCTTCTGAAAGCTGCTACTACAATCACCTGGAGGCTTTTAAGTCTGCAGTGATGGGTTTAAAGGCTGCCGAGTGAGCTGGACCGTGTAAATGGATACACAGATAACTTTATGTAGATAACCTGTAGTGGCCCAGCATGTTGCCCAGAGGACGCTACAAGTTAAGATCCCTCTGTATGGCTTGTCAGTTCTGTATTCTACCTTTACAAACATAGGAACAGGGCACAAGGGTGGGCAAGAGAAACCGCAGGATGCCCATCCTGTTGTAAGCCTGGAACTGCAGCTATCAAAGGAGGACAAATGGACCCTTTTGTTGATAAGTGGTTTGATTTTTATCCGCAAGGCATTGATAATGGGACTATTTTCCGAGTTGGGGAAAGACGCACCAAGTGTTGAAGCTGAAACTGCAAAGGATGACAAGCACACAGCTGACAATTCACACAGCAGTTGGCAAGTAATGAAAGCAACATGAACTCCTGTTGCAGGGATGTTTTTAAAACACACACACAGAGGCTGTTTAGCTTATAAAAAGTTGGGATGATGTGCCGGCAGCCTGCCCATCTGCTAGAATTTCAACCTTCACAATAATTACAACTCCTATGGCAATGAATGATGTAACTATATCATTTCCCCCCTTTCATCTACTGTGATTAGTCCAAATTTCATTGATTTCCCTTTCATGCAGCCCATGTTGGGAGCAGGTGTCCTGTACACAAAATCCCATTTTGCACAGTATCTCAGCAAACCCAGGTTTGCCACCAAATGTTACACATCATAGGAATCCACTGCCAAATCTTCCTCTATGGTGCATGATTTTTCCTCCCTAGGTACCTGATTGTTATATCTGGGTGCATGCTGCCTACCTAAATCAAAGTAATGTGTGGAGCAGAAAGATGTAAGGGCGGATGGGACCCGGAGAACAGGATGTTTGATGATCTATCTATGAAGCAAGAAAGAGAAAAAAGAAAACTGGCAGATCCATACAGAGCAGAGATGGGCAACCTATGGCTCTCCAGATGTTGCTAACTCTAATTCCCATCAGTTCCCCAGCTCAGGGATGATGGCAACCATATTTGGATGGTCACATGTTCCCCATCTATGCCCTAGAGCAGTATTTCCCAAACTTGGGTCTCCAGTTGTTTTTGGACTACAGTTCCCATCATCCCTGGCCATTCTCCCTGCTGGCTAGGGATGGTGGGAGGTGTAGTCCAAAAACAGGCGGAGACTCAAGTTTGGGAAACCCTGCTCTAGATGAAGGTTCTTCAACCTTAGGTCTTCAGGTGTTGTTGGACTGCAATTGCCATCATTCCCAGTCACCTTAGCCCAATGGTCAAAAGTGATGGAAGTTGTAGTTCAGCCACAGCTGGGGACCCAGAATCATAGAATCATAGAATCATAGAGTTGGAAGAGACCACAAGGGCCATCGAGTCCAACCCCCTGCCAAGCAGCAAACACCATCAGAGCACTCCTGACATATGGTTGTCAAGCCTCTGCTTAAAGACCTCCAAAGAAGGAGACTCCACCACACTCCTTGGCAGCAAATTCCACTGTCGAACAGCTCTTACTGTCAGGAAGTTCTTCCTAATGTTTAGGTGGAATCTTCTTTCCTGCAGTTTGGATCCTGATCAGGACCCCATTTGTGCATGGAGGAAGTTTATGTCGCCATAAAAAGGTAAAGGGACCCGTGACCATTAGGTCCAGTCATGGCCGACTCTGGGGTTGCGGCGCTCATCTCGCTTTATTGGCTGAGGGAGCCGGTGTACAGCTTCCGGGTCATGTGGCCAGCATGACTAAGCCGCTTCTGTCAAACCAGAGCAGCGCACAGAAATGCCGTTTATCTTCCCGCCAGAGCGGTACCTATTTGTCTACTTGCACTGGTGTGCTTTCGAACTGCTAGGTGGGCAGGAACAGGGACTGAGCAACGGGAGCTCACCCTGTCATGGGGATTCGAACTGCCGACCTTCTGATCAACAAGTCCTAGGCTCTGTGGTTTAACCCACAGCGCCACCCGTGTCCCTTATGTCGCCATAGGAAATGTAATATTAAACTCTGGGGTATCTCTGTTTCTTGCAGCCGTAAAACCTTTGTATCTTTTCCATATAAGATTTGCTCCAATTGGTCATCCCTTCCCCATTCACTCTCTCTTTAAAAACAAAACCCTTTGCCAGAGGATGTGAAATTATGGATCGTGAAGCGAGAATGAATTTATCTAGCTGTTTTCTTTTTGGAGAGCTGCTAACGGTTTTACTTTTCCTTTCTTTCCAAATGCCCTTGTTATATCCTATACCGAGTTATCTTCCATTGCCTGCCAGCTCTATCTGTAATGTCAGGTTAGGAAGACAGCTTGGCTGTGAGTACTACCTATTACAGATAGTTCGAGCAAAAGAACAGCAGTCTTGTTTTGCACATGTAATTTCCCAGTTACTCAGGGTTTTCATTCCTGAAGAGGTGGGGAGGTTGGTTGGCAGAATTGCCTTCCAAACATTTGCCACCTTTGACTGTTTTGAGGAAGCAAATATGTAGGTTGGTGGTTTTATTTATGAGATGCTGAATCTTCAGATCTCTGTGGTTTTTTTTAAAATACAAACATTCTGCAGCCTGCTTGATTCTAGTTTCACAGCAGACCGCCAGCTTTTGTCGTTGAGAGGGTTTATTAAGAATACAGTGCGTCAAACATTAGGGAATCTCAAATAAGGCTAATTTTGCTAAAAGGGCCTCGGGGAAGACATATTTTAAGTGCCACGAACATAGCAAAGCACCACTGGGTGTTTGCCTCTAGGGCTGGAAATTGCTTTAGTATATAAGATGTATAAAACGATTCCAACGAAATATTAATCAGCAGACCTCCAGTGTGGTGTAGTGGTTAAGAGTGGTAGTCTCGTAATCTGGGGAACCGGGTTCGCATCTCCGCTCCTCCACATGCAGCTGCTGGGTGACCTTGGGCTAGTCACATTTCTTTGAAGTCTCTCAGCCTCACTCACCTCACAGAGTGTTTGTTGTGGGAGAGGAAGGGAAAGGAGAATGTTAGCCGCTTTGAGACTCCTTAAAGGGAGTGAAAGGCGGGATATCAAATCCAAACTCTTCTTCTTCTTCTTCTCCCCTTGAAAATGTCTTACAGAGCAATCCTATGCATGTCTACTCAGAAGTAAACCCTGCTGAGTTTAGCGGGCTTTCCTCCTAGGACTCAGGGATCATTTCTAGGGATTTTCCGCACTAAGGTGGTTCTGGTTAAAAAACCACTAAGGTGGTTCTGGTAAAATATTACAGCCGAGAAACCAGCTGCTACATCTTGCTGTCTTTCCAGATGGGGATGTTTTTTTATAGGCGACTTCACAACTAACAAAAATTGAGGGTGGGTCACTTTTCTGTGAACTTTTCACATAAAAAATAGACAAATAAGAGGTGGAAGTATGATGTAATGGTAGAAGCTGGCAATATTATTATTTCTATAGACTGGGCCCTGGGGGCAAGAAGGGCACATTCTGAAGCACATTCTCCCACCACCACCCAAAATATGGACACTGTAGGGTTTTGTTTTGTTTTTAAAGCGTTACTGGGAAATGTGGGGGGGCAAACTACAGTGCCCAAAATTATTTGAAGGGGAAAGCGTGCTCCAAATGCACCTTAAAGGTATAGTGTGTATGTTGCCGTAAATGCAATCAATCAGTCAATAACAATAATATTTTTTTATTTATACCCTCCCTCCCTGGCCAGAGCCAGGCTCAGGGCGGCTAACACCAGTAAAATTACAATAAAAACATAATTGGGGGGGGGGGGGAGGAAAAAAACCACAATTTTAAATACAGGTTAAAATACAATTTAAAATACAGCCTCATTTTAATAGTAGCCCATAGATCAAAACCATAAGGAGAGGGAAACATAAGAGTCAGACTGAGTCCAAACCAAAGGCCAGGTGGAACAGCTCTGTCTTGCAGGCCCTGTGGAAAGATGTCAAGTCCCGCAGGGCCCTAGTCTCTTTGACAGAGCGTTCCACCAAGCCAGGGCCAGTACTGAAAAGGCCCTGGTCCTAGTTGAGACCAATCTAACCACCTTGCGACCTGGGAACCCTGAAGTGTTGTCATTTGTGGACCTTAAGGTCCTCCGCAGGGCATACCAGGAGAGGCAGTCCCGTAGGTACGTGGGTCCTAGGCCGCAATAGGACTAAAGCATTGCACATCTCTTCCCCCACCTCCCTACAATGGTTTATTTTATTTAATAACTGAAGGAGAAAACAATCATTTGCACCTTAAAATCCCCCCACCTCCTAAAGCAGTCATGGTCATGGCTCCTGCATTTTTCCTAAAAACATAACATGGGAAGCCGCAGCTCCTAGCAACCTTGTGGAATCTGAGCTGTGAACAGCAGCAATTGTTATGCAAACCCGCATTAGCCAGGGTAATACAGTGGAACAGAAAGAGCACACATGGGTGTGTGGAAAGATAAATAATACAGATCCCCAAGGTCAGAAATTTTGGGGATCATCTAATCTACAGCTGTCGTGCCATTAAGTGCCACTCTGGCAGCATCCCAACGTTCTTAAAACCAAACGAAGAGAAGATTAATCTGTTACAGCATGTGGCCAACAAAGAACTGGAGAAGCCAAAGTCTGCCATTGCCAAAGAGCTTTGCAAAGGAATTTAGCACTAGAAAACCAAGCAAGAAGCTGCAGCACAAGATGCCTCTCTGCACTTGAGCCAACCGACAAATCTGAGTGTAGGAGGAATAAAGTTGGGCATTTACCACGTGGTAACTTGGATAAGATGGTTATCAGTGTCATCCTGCCAAACAGCAAGGAGAATTGGCACATACTTCCATACCTGGTCAGACAGCTGTGAAAGGAAGCAAGGGAGTGATGAGAGTGCCTATCTGCTACTCAGGACAACATGATCTTCAGGAGAGGCTTGTCTTATGCTCTTTCCTTCGGGGGTAAAGTGTTCTCTGTAATGGCTGGCAAACTGTAGATCTCTCTCCTTACAGAGGCACGTCAGGTGATGTCTTTCTACTGTAAGGATCTTTCACAAAAGCTGGATTTTTTGTGGTACATTATTTTAAAATACTAGCTGAATAATGGTGACATCAGGGATGCTGATCAGAAGGTCGCGGTTCGAATCCCCATGACGGGGTGAGCTCCTGTTGCTCTTTCCCAGCTCCTGCCTACCTAGCAGTTCAAAAGCACGCCAGTGCAAGTAGATAAATAGGTACTGCTGTGGTGGGAAGGTAAAAGGCATTTACCTTCTGTCACAGTGTTCTGTTGTGCCAGAAATGGTTTAGTCATGTTGGCCACATGACCTGGAAAACTGTCTGTGGACAAACACTGGCTCCCTTAGCCTGAAAGTGAGATGAGCGCAGTCACCATTGACTGGACTTAGGTTCTTTACTATTTTTACCTTTTAATAGTGCATTAAAAACAAACGATCCACCAATCATTCATCTTTTGTGGTACTTACCCAAAGTTACTGCATTCTTGCTGTCTGGAAGGGCAAGAAAGCAGGACCAAAAAGCAGCCACTCTGGGAAATCTGAGGTATGTGAAGTTACATGATTTCAGCAGGAAACTACAGGACACGCACTGACTAGAAATGAAGCTGTATGAATGTCTTAAATCTTCTGCAGGTGCAAATGGAGTTGAAAGTGGTATCCCATATAAGTGCCCCAATACAATTGTGAGCATACATCACCAGGAACACACAGTAAAAAGGATGCCTTGGAGGGCTCCCAGGCGAGTGTCTCTCTCTTAGATAATAGACATTTCTGGGAGTGATGCCACTACACTCATTTTGAGGTTCATGCTATCTAGCTTTCTTTACTTTATATTCAAGAGCATTCATTTCTTTTATCAGTCAAAGATTTGGGAGAGGAGAATAACACAGGTGAAGGATTAAGGCAAAAATCAAGCACGCAGAAATCACCCTGATGTTTTTGGTCTGGCTTTTTGTCATGTCTAAAAGCTGCCCATAAATGTTTGTAGAATGAACTATGACAGGGTCCCGCCCCCCGTAGTAATGAGAGAAATTCTTTCAGTTAAAATACTTCCCTCTTTTTCCTGCTTCTTACCTGCCATCTTTGAACCCACCAAAAGATTCTGCCTCTAAAGTTTTGATGTTGATTGCCTCCTTGTTACCTTAAAGTAGATCTGTAAAGTTCGCTGCAGCAATTGCAACTTTTATGAAAGCTCACAACTGTGTTGCCTGAAGGATACCTCAGTTGGGAGAAGAAGAAGAAGAGTTTGGATTTTATATCCCGCTTTATCACTACCCAAAAGGGTCTCAAAGCGGCTAACAATCTCGTTTCCCTTCCTCCCCCACGACAAACACTCTGTGAGGTGAGTGAGGCTGAGAGACTTCAGAGAAGTGTGACTAGCCCCAGGTCACCCAGCAGCTGCATGTGGGGGAGCAGGGAAGCGAACCTGGTTCACCAGATTACGAGTCCACCGCTCTTAACCACTACACCACACTGGCTCTCAGCATGAAACTCTTAACCTCAGGGTTCTGTGTTCAAGCCCCATGTTGGGTGAAAGATTCCTGCATTTCAGGGGACTAGATGATCCTTATGGTCACTCCCAACACTACAATACTATGATGCTACTGCTTATGGTATCTCATTGGTATGGGACCCTTCGTGACATCACAGAAGTGTCTAAAAAATGCCCTACCCAGGGAGATTACCTGTGAGGTAAAGCCCAAATGCTGGATTAACTCCTGTAATTGTTGAAGGGTAGGCCTCTTAGTGTGTGCACTCACCTTTAGTTTTATTGTCCATAAGTCCATAGGCTAAGGTTTTATTGTCCATAAGCCTTGTGTCCAGCTTTATCCCAAAGAAAACGAGCATTATTGTTGGCTCCCTGGACTTCTCTGGGCCCAAATGCACTCACAAGTGGTCATTGACTGTGGTGAAACTGTCAATTAAGTGGGTGTGCTGATTCATGCCTGCTACCACCAGCTCCACTTCAACACCGATTATGTGCAGCCAGCAAAAAGGCCGTATTAGAGGAAAGTGGGCACAGCAATGCATATATTAGCGAAAATAACATACAAAAAATGAATTCTATGATGAGAAATTGCTGGCAAAATGTGTATATTGGGCAAAAGGGTGCATATGAATTTTGGTACATTTTTTTTACGATCGTGAAAAATAAAGGAACAAAAGAATGGAGAGAAACAGCAATTAATGGATTTGTCTGATCCTACCATTCTGATTTTAACTTCTCTCAGATTCTGCCAGGGACTTGTCCCAAAATAAGCATTTTTCATTATTTTAGCACCTTTGCTGCTTGTCCAATATATCCCCCTGTTCCCGCACATCTCAACCAGTGGGCTCTGAAAATCAAAAACTCTCATGACATGTGGGCTGCTAGGAGCCTATGGAAGGAAATCTCCAAGTCTCCGTAAGTGCATCAAATGGAACTTGAACTTCTCCCCTTGCAACTTGAGAGACGAAGTGGTATGATGGAAAACATAATTAACATTGACATCTGGTGGTTGTGGAACTTCTGTTGTTAAGTGCTAATGCATTTGAACTTGTTCTGACTGTAAGACTGGGGGGAAAGTACAATTTTCGGTCATTACGAGAATATATTCTTCACCTAGAAGAAGAAATGTGTACAGAAACCACCACTTAAATTGTGTTCAGGATTTCAATTGTGTCAACTCATTGCGGTTTAAAGGTAACCAATAATCATTCCTCCTCTGCAGAGTGGGAATAATGGTGACCTACCTCAGAGGGGTTGAGAATATTTGATTGATCAGCGTTTGATAATACTTCTTGTTGAGCTTGGAACTAGGGTCATGTCCCACCCTGCTGTGTTTGCCTAGGAGCCAGGAATGTGGGCAGTGAAGTAACTCTGTTATCAATGGAACACTAGTTGACGGCTACAGCAAATAACCTGTCCCAACACACACTGGCCAAACTAAACTCCCTCACTGTCAGGAGGTCAACAATAAAAAACACCAGTGTCAGTGAAGTTAACTCTTTATTCAAAGGAACCGAAACAGTGCAGGCCTAGTGATCCCAGTGCCAGATTTAGGTATAAGCTAAACAAGCTTATAGGGCCACGGGTGGTGCTGTGGGGTAAACCACAGAGCCTAGGACTTGACGATCAAAAAGTCGGCGGTTCGAATCCCCGCGACGGGGTGAGCTCCCGTTGCTCGGTCCCAGCTCCTGCCAACCTAGCAGTTCGAAAGCACGTCAAAGTGCAAGTAGATAAATAGGTATCGCTCCGGCGGGAAGGTAAACGGCGTTTCTGTGCACTGCTCTGGTTTGCCAGCTTAGTCATGCTGGCAGCTTAGTCATGCTGGCCACATGACCCAGAAGCTGTATGCCGGCTCCCTCGGCCAATAAAGCGAGATGAAAGTGGCAACCCCAAAGTCAGTCACGACTGGACCTAATGGTCAGGGGTCCCTTTACCTTTACTTTAAACAAGCTATAGCTTAGGGCCCCAATCTCTTGGGGTCCCCCCAAAAAAATTAAAGGGGAAAAACTGGATGTACATTTCCAAAATATAAGATAAAAAATTAAATAAAACCTACATACAGCAACATTGTTTTGTATTGTGTAGGCTCCTATGATGTAAGTAATGGGCCCCACCTGCTAGCCTGCTCCCTAAAATATCACTGGTTTGCTCATTTCTATATATAGGGTGCCTACGTTCTGCATGGACTGGTTGTTGGCAAAGGACAGCTGGACATATAAAGGGCCCCATTACCTTCAGTAGCTTAGGGCCTCATCAAACCTAAATCTGGCCCTGAGTGATCCCAACAACTCTTCCCACTAAGTGTTGCCCCAATGAGGCAGTTGTGAGGACTGAAGACCACCACCTTCCCACTGCTCTCTAAGGCTCCTCCCCACATCCCTTCCCCAGCAGCCTAAGACTTCTTCAGCTTGTCTCCCTTTGCTCCACCCTCTTCAATTCTATGTGTGTACTAGGAGACCCAATTCTATGTGTCTGGGAGGGAAGGGGAGCTGGTCACAGCAGGAGGGGGGACCCCCTGGATTCTTCAGCAGCCTGCCTCACCACTGCCTCTTGGCTCCCCTCCTCTCATACTTCTGAATCTAGACTGATCTCTGCCACAGCCTCACTAAACCCTGTTGCCTCTTCAGCTTTCAACACCTCCTCCTCTCAGCCTGCTCCCCCTTCTCTTTCATCGTCTGACCACCAATCCCCTGGCTCTGAGCCTTCTTTCCCTGGGGGGGGGGTTCCCACTCCTCTGTATCCAGCCAGTCAATGACACAGACACTTCTGTAGTCATAAGAATTCGTTCTTCTCAGTGCTATTTTTATAGAAAAAGAGGTGCTGGACTCAACACGAACACCTCCCTTGTTCTCTGATAATGGCAATGGCGCCATCTGCCAATTTTGGTTTTCTCATGCTCTTATTTTTTACAATCAAAAATTCAGTTGTCTGAATTTTGCAGTGATCTGCAGTTCCTCCCCGTGCAAAGTTCCCCACGAAAATTCACCAGAATTTTAGTGTGAATTTCTCCCAACAAACATTTTTAAATGCATTTTTAAATGCAGACATTTCCCCCTAATATAATGCATTTGTCTATGTTATTTTCCATTAATATCATCTTTTTTATGCACACTTTCCACTAATATATGCATTTTACAAAACATTGTCTGGCTAGAGAACTGCCTTGCAAAATGTGGATGGATGCGAGTTTTGAAGGGCAGCTGTCTTTTGGTTCACATATTGTTTTGGAAAGGGCAAATTTGATCAATTCAGCATTAAATGCATACTGAATCAAATTTCTCCATCCCTACTTAAGTCCATTATATAAATTCTGAAATTGCAGTTACCTGTGTAAACCTCCCCCCCCCCCAAAAAAAACTGTGTGGCATATAAATGAAAACAAAGAAAATGATTTTAATTTTTTAATCTTTGTGGACATAATTCATCTGTCCTTCTCATCGAAGGAGCCACCAGATGTTTAAAGCTGTGCTCCTCTACAAAACCTCCATTTCTTTTCTGGGACAGGTTCCAATGAACTTTGTCTATAGTGGGGCTGAAGGTTTCAACAGAAGTCAGCATCGACCGAGCTCTGTGATACAGAATTTTAACATGCACAGGATTATTTTTGAAAAGCCGATCTAAGCCTCCTAAATCTCATTGGCATGGCACAGTAGTCTTTTGCTAAGCTGGTTGATTCTAGGGATTGCATTTGGATATTCCCCCTCCTTTTATCTAGCAAAGAACAGAATATAGATGTGTAATTTGTTAACAGTGATATTAAATGGGGGAAGGAAAATCTTTTTGATAGCTCCTCAATACATTGCAGGTATCCCTCTTTAATTCCCCCCCACCTGATTCCGCTCTAAGAAATAGTTCATGCATATATCTTTTTGTTCATAAGGAAAATTTTGTGTATTTGTGGAATGCAGTTTTGAACCTCTTCAAGGAAAATCGTTTGTGACCAGAATAGTGTTGCAGAAGTCTAACTGCAATATGCATAATATAGTTGTTGAGGAGTAATTGAGAACGCTATATGTTTCTCTGGGGCTGTTATAAAGTGTCCCTTTTAATGAAGCAAACCCACAATATGATTTTTCTCCTCCTCCCAGTAATAATTTATAATTATAAATCACTCACCCTGCCACAGAGCCCAGGATAATGCACGGCAAATGATAGGCAAAAAAATTACATTGATGATGAAAACAAACACAGAATTTAAATATTCATAAAATAACAGCAAGATCTTTTAGCTGATGTCAAAATTCCAACAAGGAAGGGTAGGTTTGTTCGAGAACTGAGGTCCTGCTATGGAGAAGGTTCTTTTACAAGTTCCCTAGTCATGAATCCTCATGGGAAGTCCTGGGTCTCGGCACTTGGAATTTCTCTATTGTCTGTTTGACTACAGAAAGCTGCATTTTCTCTTTTTGAGAAACATCTGTTTCCCAAATTCCTGCCATGTTTACCCCACATCCAGTTTTGCAACAGGTGCCTCTGTGTGGCAGCTGATTAAATTTCTTTCCCCTTTAACTCTGAAGACCTTTAAATTTCAGCTTTACAGAAAGGTACAGTAACAAACCAAATCAACAAGAAAGGAGATAAGGAAGGACTTTCTGTCAGTAAGAGCTGTATAACAGTGATGTGGGAGGTTGTGGACTCTCGCTCCTTGGAGGTTTTTAAGCAGAGGTTGGATGGCCATCTGTCATGGATGCTTTGGTTAGACCAGATGACCAACTCTAGAATTCTATGCTTCTATGGCTGTCTTCCCACACTGGGCACCTGATCCTTGCAATCCATTTTGACCTTTCACTCAATCTCTCCCATATTCTATGTGGTGCAACTGGGAAACTGCGGAGGGCTGAGGGTGGTGGGGACTATGTGCGAAAAAGATCAGCTCATCCTTAAAAGTGGTACCATTGCCCTGATACTGCTTCTCATGCTCTTGGCTGTGCCCTAAAGCAGAGAGAGGGAACCTGTGGCATTCCTGATGACAATGGAGTCCAGCTCCCATCAGTTGCAGCCAGCAGGGCCAATGAGATCAGGGCAAAGCTTACTGTTAGTGTTCCCAGGTGCCAAACACATGAATATGGCTTAATTCTATGATTAAAGGGTCAGATTGAGACAGTTTTTTGTGAACGGAACTTTATCCTACAACAGATTCTGTCCTAGACATTAATCTTCTCCAAGCTATTTCTCTTATTTATTTGTTTTATACCCCATCTTTTTCCCCATGGGAAAGGCACTGGACACAAGGTTCTAAGGTGAGGTCTCATCCCAGCGTTGACTAAACCATGGGTAGGCAAACTAAGGCCTGGGGGCCGGATCCGGCCCAATTTCCTTCTAAATCCTGCCTGAGAATCAGTGTGTTTTTACATGAGTTGAATGTGTCCTTTTATTTAAAATGCATCTCTGAGTTATTTGTGGGGCATAGGAATCTGTTAATCCCCCCCCCCAAATATCCCCTGGACTAAACCCAGACCTGCTTAGCTCAAAAAGTTTACTGTCTCTACTCTCAAAGCTGTCACATATTGTTCATGGGCAGATCAAGTCAGAGAATATTGTTCACGGGCAAATCAAGAAAAATGATAACATTTGCTCTCTCCCTATGAAAATGATCATCTTTGCTTTCATCATTTTTCTAGGAAGAAAGGAAAGATGTATTATTGCTTGATTTGTCCATGAAGTTTATTCCCATACTTGATTTATCCATGAACAATGTGCAACAGATTTGAGTGTAAAAATCCAGCAACCTTGTTGAGCCAAGCAGGTTCATAATTCATTAGTGAACAATTAATGAACAATGTATGCATCTTTGATAAAGCGTGTTCTCCAATAAATGAGAGCACGTGTTGCGGTGTGGGCCACCGGGCCAGGCCTCTTGTTGCCAGGCAGGTTAATAGTTGTTGCCTGGCATTGTGATTGGATAACCGGGTTGCTGGGGCAAATTGTATGTTGCAAATTGGGTGGGTGGGACCATATTCTTTAAATATTGGTGCACTCTGGTTTCTCTTTCTCTTTGCAGAGTCCAGGAGCACCAAAATGCACAGGAAGCTCATATGTAATTCCCCTTCTTAACCCTGCTCATCTGTTTCACTGACTCAGACTAGTTCATGATAATGTGGGCAGAATATTAGTCACAGTCAGAGCAATAGTACCTTGCAGCCAACCATTTCCTTGAATATGTACTTACTTTCCATAGGCAACATCTCCTTAATTCATCAGAACAAGAGTTAATAATCTCAGTGGGCTACTTCTGACATCCTGATAACTTTGTTCTCATCTTAATGTAAACAGCATTTTGTTGGCATTCCAATATTATCCTTAGCTGACCTATAAAGACTGGTCCTTGAGGTTTCGATTATCTCACCTGGGGTTTAATTTTTGTCAGTCTAAGGTCTGGCCTTCATGCTAACCTGAATAGAAAAATTAGCCCCTAGCTAATGCTGGCTTACTTAAGTAAAATTGATTTTTAAGGTCATTCCATTCCCAGAACTTCCTGCTTTAAACTGCTAGTTCAAACTGCTAGAAAGCATATTTGGCTAAAGATCTCTCTCTTATTTTTCTTCTTCTGAAATGTCTTCCTTTTTCCACATTTTTTTTAAAAAAACCTCTAGAATTTACTAAAAGCAAAGGAAAACTGCTACATTTCTTGAACACATCTTTAGGTACACCACAAATTTCTTAAGCGTGAGAGGTTCCTGCGGTTCCCAGCAAGTATCTTGGGAATGGCTTCCTTAGAACAAAGGTGGAATTTGTGTGGTATAAAGTGTTATTTACACATATCTGCAGACTTCAGATGGGAGTTTACAGCATTTAGATGTATGATTAGCAGCAGGGAGATGTTGCATCACTTCCTCTCCAACCAAGAGGGTGTGTCAATCTTGTGTGGCACTCCTTCTTCAAGCACCTTCCCTGTAGAAAATTCACCTGCATCTTCTGTCCTGCATCTCTGGCCCACTCTCCTAACAGAGGTTAATAGAGAACCTGGTTGCTTCCAGATGTCCTGTTTGCCAAGCATTCACCTTGATTTCGTTGCACAAAGTTTGTTGGGAGATCAGGCGATGTCAGCTATCTGCTGAGCATTCGCACTGATTTCTTTGTGGAGAGTTTACACAGCATCACATCAAATAATTGCTGGCCTGCACTCTCCATTGTATTCCCTGACATTTTTCCTTATTGCAAAACTGCCTGGGAACATTTCTGGAAGTGGGTTTGTTGCACAATGCCAAATTGACCTTAAATTGTGCTATCAGAATTTGTCGGTATGTGATTGAATCCCAACCCCAAATAGAGAAAGTATCAAAGTGCCCCCACCATTATATGTGCTCAATAATAATAATAATAATAATAATAATAATAATAATAATAGTAATTTATACCCTGCCCATCTGGCTGCGTTTCCCCAGCCACACTGGGCAGCTTCCAACAAAATATTAAAATGCAGTAATGCATCAAACATTAAAAGCTTCCCTAAACAGGGCTGCCTTCAGATGTCTTCTAAAAGTCTGGTAGTTGTTGTTCTCTTTGTCTGAGGAGACCACTTCACCTGCCTAGCCTCTGAAACACAATATTATTGTGCTACCTGCCATGTGCTGTGATGGGAATAAGGCTGTGTACGCACAATATATCCGAAGCCATTTGAATCCCATACTTTTTCTACCCCAAAATTATGGGCACTGCTGTTTACCCCTAACAAGAGTTAGACCTCACATCAACCCTTAAAAAACTACAGTGCTCAGAATTCTAATGAGGTGTACATGGTACAAGTCTGCTATTTTGTAGTGCTTTTCTGAGTGAACACAGTTCTGCAACTTTGCAGTACTAGTACAGGATAATAATGGTTGAATGCTGTAAATATTACAATGACATAACTTTCCTTCCTTCCTTCCTTCCTTCCTTCCTTCCTTCCTTTTACGGTGTGGGTGGGAACGAAGCATAGATTTGTAAAACAAAAGCGGTTCTGATGCTATGTTTGTGAGCTGGCTGGCCTTCAAGCAATATATGACCTTCTGAGAGAATGATATGTTTTGATTTTTTTATTATTTCAAAACATAGACTGGTCAAAACTAACTTTACTCTCAGTCTTTCAACTTTATGTGTTCTAAAAGACATTTTTCCTTGTAAGTGCAAGGCTAACTCCAAGCAAACCAGTATCCTGGGAAACAAGTTAAAATGAAAGTGCGCTTAAAAAAACCAAATCTTTCTTTTCTCCATCCATTCAGGACTAATAAACTGAACTGTATAATGTTTTTTCTTTTCTTTTTACAAAACTTACGGCTAACATAAAAAAACAAGCTTATTGTTAAATGTGATAGGCATTCTTATCAAAATCATAAAGTTGGGGAACAGAAACTCATAAAAATAAAGCAGGGTTTTTAAACCTTTCGAAACGTAATTAGAAGTACAGTAGTTGCAATTCAGTTTGGTGCAGTTCTAAAAGGAAGGAAAAATTCATATGGAAATCTCACAAGCCAAGGACATGGCAGTTTTGGGTAGCATCCAGCCTGTCAGTACCACTCTATTCCTATTGACATCCATGAGACTTAAGTCATTATTATTTTGCCTGATTTATTTCAATAGGACCTATGCTCAGCTAACTCAATGAGACATACTTTTGTGTAGAAATGTACCAGATTGCAGCCTAAATTCAACTAACTTAGCCTGCAATCTGAAACATTTCTGTGTGAAAGTACGTCCCATTGAGTTCCATTGGGCTTGCACCCAGGGAATTGGCTGTAGAATTGCAACCTTAATGTGTCTCCAACCCCTGGTAATCAGCAGTGTATTGTTGCTAAGAGCCTAGGCTATAAGTCTCTGGTATAAATGCTTGACGTTGCATGAATTTATACCTCAGTCTTAGTCAAGCCACTGTTCCTATGCTTCCCATGTCCCGCAGCACAACAATAATATAGTAAACCACCGTGCAGAGTTTTTGTAAGGGCTACTGCAGTAATATGAAGTGCTTTGAGAATTTAAGAAAAATGCTATTTAAAATCTCAAAATTTGGTAAGAGTACTTTCTAAACTTTATTAGTTTACTTTCTAATCTTTATTCCCCTTCCCTATTTTCCCACTGCTTGTTTTTTTCCACTGGAAAAGAGTGAAGTATAATAGGCAGGAACTGACATTGTCTATATGAGGTTATAATTGCCAGTATCTTACCTTGGCTTTCACACACTCACCTTTTTAGTAAATGTATGAAATAATATGCAAGTAACTCTGGTATAAGGGATGCGGGTGGCGCTGTGGGTTAAACCACAGAGCCTAGGACTTGCTGATCAGAAGGTCAGCGGTTCAAATACCCGCGACGGGGTGAGCTCCCGTTGCTCGGTCCCAGCTCCTGCCCACCTAGCAGTTTGAAAGCACGTCAAAGTGCAAGTAGATAAATAGGTACCGCTCTGGCAGGAAGGTAAACGGCGTTTCCGTGCGCTGCTCTGGTTCACCAGAAGCGGCTTAATCATGACCCGGAAGCTGTATGCTGGCTTCCTCGGCCAATAAAGCGAGATGAGCGCCGCAACCCCAGAGTCAGTCATGACTGGACCTAATGGTCAGGGGTCCCTTTACCTTTTTAACTCTGGTATAGGGGATGCATTTGCATTGATTTGGCAAGAGAGATGGGCATGGCTGTTAAATTCTGACTGTTTCCATTATCCTAGCTTTACGTTTTTCAAAATCCTAAAAACTTCTCTTGTTCCAGTTCTAGATGTGAACCTGAAAAGTGAGAAGGATTGATTGTAAATGAATGATTATGCCCAATTATGGCCAGGCATCCCCCCCCTCCAGGAAACAACATACCAGTTGAAGCTGCAATGGCACTCTCAGTCAATGCCATTATTGGCCCCTTAAATTATCCCAGCAGCTGACAGTAGCTCAAACAACAAAAATACATAATTAACAAGCACTCACCTAGAGATAACAAAATGGAGGCATACACAGATATTTCAGACATATTAATTTTAAATGTCACAGGTTCAGGTGCCTCCACAAGTTATTTAGTTGAGAATTCTATTTGGCTATTTTCCATGGGGTCATTTCAGCCATTTGTAAACATATGTTAATAACATAGACAAACAAAATGGGTACTGTCAGTGCTCCCCCCCCCAAAAAAATGTTTAGGGGTACTTTCATTTTGACTCAAGAAAATTGCCATTTTATAGTTCAAATTGGGAAAAATAAATACAGTAAATGGACAAAAGTACAAAGAATGTGCATTATCTTATATTACATTCACTGTGCTAGAGGAAAAAAAACGATTTTTTTTTAAAAAAATAGTTTCTTCTCCTGTTAGATTCACAAAATGTTTGTGTCCCCCCCCCTGCTTCCCCCCCAGAAAAAAGCACTGGGTACGGTCATGGACAAATCCAGAGGGGGCTGGGGGGGGCAGCTTCCACCACTAAATCAAGTAAATAAATAAAAATACTTCGCTATCTGACCGATCACATTGCAGACAGCTCGGTTCTGACCCCTATAAATCCTGCTCACCCCTAAATCCTGGCTACGCCCATAGTCTATAGGTTTCATCCTGCAGTCTTTACTTGGGGGTTATTTTATTTTTTTCCAGTTCCCTTTGAGAGCACTCTAAGGCTGCAAATTTTATAGACCACTGTAACCATCTAAGAACACCCCATTAAATTATTCTCATTATTACATTTTGCTTCTGCTCACTATTAATTGCATTGTAGTTGTAATGCAGTCATCTTGTGTTTGCAACTGTAATTAAAATGATATTGGTGGATCTCATATGTCTTTTTCCCACTCCAAAATTTAATTGATGCTGAAATTAGGTCTTTAATATTAATGCAGTGTTTTGAGGCCTCTAGACAAGATGCTAAATGTACCTGTTCTGGGAGGTGAGTGCCTAAGTACTTGTTAACTGTTTATATTTCAGCTTTTGTCATTTGGTTTGGCTAGAATCTAAGCATGCTTCTAGACAGGTTTTATTGTGGAACCAGTTCTTCTCATGTGTACATATATTTTGTGTGTGGCACCCACACGAAATTGATGGCATTAAAATGCCAGTCACTATTTTACTCCCTTTCATTGGGATTTACCCTTTCTGAGAAAAACATGATACTTAAAAAACAAACCCAACACCTGTTGCTAGTAACCCTTTTGAAGATGGCTATCACCTCTGTCTCCTCTTTTCCAGGTTAAAGTAAAGGTAAAGGGACCCCTGACTGTTAGGTCCAGTCGCAGACGACTCTGGGGCTGTGGCGCTCATCTCGCTTTACTGGCTGAGGGAGCCGGCATACAGCTTTTCTAGAAAAATAGCACTGCTCTTATTAATAGTTACGGATTGACCTGTTATCCCATTCAGCTTTACTGTACCTCCCATCCTGATTATCATAGCCTGGCCTTTTATAATGCTACCTCAATTTTGTCTGCACTTCACCACTGCCCAGCTTAACAGTACTCCTCTTTAAAAAAATTACACCACTATTTATTAATTTAAAAGAATTTTATCTATATCCTGCCTTCCAGGGGGGAAAGGTGCTTACTAGGTCACTCATAATAAAATATGAATTAACTTAATGTATAAAACACCATAAAAAGGTAAAGGACCCCTGACAGTTAAGTCCAGTTGCGAACGACTCTGGGGTTGCATCGCTCGTCTCGCTTTACTGGCCGAGGGAGCCGGTGTTTGTCTGCAGACAGTTTTTCCGGGTCATGTGGCCCGCATGATTCAGCCGCTTCTGGAGAACCAGAGCAGCTCACGGAAATGCCGTTTACCTTCCCGCCAGAACAGTACCTATTTATTTACTTGCACTTGACGTGCTTTCGAACTTCTAGGTGGGCAGGAGCAGGGACCGAGCAACGGGAGCTCACCCTGTCACAGGAATTCGAACCGCCGACCTTCCGATCGGCAAGCCCTAGGCTCTGTGGTTTAGACCACAGCGCCACCTGCATCCCTTTTCCAGGTTAAACATACCCAAATCCCTCAATCGTTCTTCACAAGGGTTGGTTTCCAGATCTTTATCATCTGTGCTACAAGAAAATACATTCTTCTTTGGAAGGCTCCTTCCCCCCATTTAAATCTTCTCATCTTTGGTTAGAAGAGGAAAGCAGTAAGAAATCAGCAGTAAGAATGCAAGAGACACCTACCCCCTTATGAATCAAACCAAACACCTGTCTATTTCAACAATGTCCAATCAGATGCCTATGAGAACTCTTCTGCTTCTCATTCCTGGCAGCTGGAAGTCACAGGCCTCTCTGATCCTGGAGCTAATAAAGCCATAGTGACCAGCAGCCTGAGCCACTGCCCATCTTATCCTCCACAAATCTTTCTAAGCCCCTTTAGAAGCCATCTAAGTTGGACGCCATAGTTATGATCAAAATTCACATCACCTTCCCTTCACTTCTTTCCCTCCTTCCCTGGGTCCCTCTCTTCAGCATCTTCACTCTGCTGCTTCCCTCCTCTCCTCTCTAAGGCTTTGTTTTCTTGGTCCAACAGTCTCCCTTTAACTGACACCCCACTTTCCTATCTCAACATTTCATGCCCCTCCCTGTGTATAACTCATGTCATGAAGCCCTTGGCATGGGTCTGCTGATGCTGTAAGGCAGGCATTCCCAAACTTGGCCCTCCAGATGTTTTGGGACTACAACTCCCATCATCCCTGGCTAACAGGACCAGTGGTCAGGGATGATGGGAGTTGTAGTCCCAAAACATCTGGAGGGCCGAGTTGGGGGGTGCCTGCTGTAGGGCATAACAGCACAGCTTGCTTTCGTAAAAGTGTTGCCGCCTGGGTCAGCCTGAGCTGCTTACATGGGAAGTACCCTTGGATAAATTAGGATTTCCTTCAAAAAAACCCCAGAAAATACTGTGCAAGACATTTGAATCACCACATTCAACCAGTATAAGTATACCCACCCAGAGTTTTGCATCATTTGATTGAAATCCATACCCTCAATGTGTCCCTGTTTTCCAGGAACAGACCTGGATTTACAGAAGCCGTCCCAGTTTCTGATTTTATCACAGAATGTTCCACTTTTCCTTAGGCTGTCCCTATTTTCACTGGAGAAATGTTGGAGGGTATGGACTTGTAAGCCTTTCTTTTATATATATATACATTTTTTAAAAACATATCATTTCCAACAATCATATAACACAACTTCTTATCTTATACAATGTTTTAGAAGTCCATCAACACCTCTGATGATTTTCCATTCTTTATCACTTATGCTGCATTTCTTAATTTCTCTATTACTCTTAATTATCATTAACTAATAGTTCTCCTCATAGTCTTTCTTGCAATATTTCAAATAGTCCTCCTTACAAAACTTCTTGCAGTCCTTCTAGCGTAATCTGTTCATTACTATTACTTTTCAAATAGTTTGTAAATTTACTCCAGTCTTCTAAGAATCTATGGTCCCACAGGTTTCGAATCCTTCTTGTTAATTTATCCAGTTCTGCATAGTCCTTCAATTTCATCCACCATTCTTCTTTCATCAGTAATTCTTCGGACTTGTAAGCTTTCCAGAGCGAGGTTCTGTTGTTATGACTCTCATATTGTTCCCACAGTATTTCTCTCTCCACTCTGTCCCAATGAATTGTTTTACGCTCTGGTGAAATGAACCAGGCAATTATTATACAGACCACGGGCAGGATCCCTCACTTAAGTCACTGTGATCATAGCAGTTGTTGTTGAATTACTCCCCTGATTACCTAGTTTATTCATAGTACTGTACCTGTGCCCCAGCTGCTCTTCACCAATGGTTGTTGATGTTGAGAGCAGGGAAACTCACCTTATGATGGTGCTGTATCCTATGTTGCTGTGCTGAGAAGTGAAAATTAGCTGGGCTCTTAGTTTGTCTAGGTGTGTCTGTGGGTTGGGATCGCTTCCTACAAGATTCTTCAGGGGCCCTTAATTACCTCCAAAGCTGCTCATAATATTTTGCTAAGTGAGCCAATATGGGCATGTAAAGATGGCATTCTTTACTACTCTGCTAGCGCACTTGAATGTAGAGAAATGCGAGGTTATTTATTCCTCCAATGGTATTTTAACTGGAAAAACACTTCAGTTATGGGAAATCATTTTATTTTCCCTTGACTGCCAAATAATAAGACAATTTTTTCTTGACCTGCAAAACAAAGCTACATCAAAAGGAAAGGGTGCTGCATTATTATAAACTGAGTTAGTTCATGTCTGTATTTTCTACTTTGTGACTCTGATAGATGGACTTCACAGGGTACTGCTTTGTGAATCTGATGGAAAATTGGAAGATGTGCCGTTGTGCGCTGAGGTACAAGATTAAAGCAAGAAAGGAGATGCGAAGGTGATGGTGTTAAGTGGCACATTATAGCCAAATTTCAGCTACCACAGAATTTCAGAGCTGTAAATGTTTGGGGAATTGTTTTTCCCCCTTTATAACTGCAAAATTTATGAAATCTCCTCTTTGTTGAAGCGAGTCTCTATCAACGCTTGATTTGTAAAATGAGAGTTGACAAGCCTGTCTCTCAGTGGGACACCTTGCCCTCTAACCACAGATGTGTGAGCACTGGCTGTGATTAGTTAGTTGTGTCTGGAAGGTACGCTCCTCTCCTGACAGTAACCAGGTGGAGAGGAAAGGAATAAAAATTTCTGCTGGTCATGATAACTGGGCACAGAACTGGTGATTGTAGATGCAAAAATGACCTGCCCCACAAATCTGCCTGAGGGATGTAGACTTGTTATGAAAAGTGACTCTGCTCTTAGGCTTTAATGATGGGGAAACAATGGACACCAATGGGCAGTCTTTGTTCAAAGGATCAGGGATGCAACTTGAATAGCAAAACCTGCCACGTTGCAACTGAAACTGGTTTGGCCTAGTCCAGGGGTCGGCAAGGTTTACCTTGCCTGGGCTGGTTCACTCCAGCGGAGATCCCTCTGTGGGGCAGATCGTGCGCCCGCCCGCAATTTCTGGCGTCTGCGCAGACACGATTTCTGGCACCACAGAAGCAAGTCCTCACACCACACTGTGCCAGTTTAGTGCAGTGTGTGAGGACTCACCGAGTGAGCAGCTCAGTTCGGGGGAGGCTCGTGGGCTGGTTAAATGACCCCCATGGGCCACTTGGCCCATGGGCCTTAGGTTACCAACCCCTGGCCTAGTCTGCACCATTGTTCAAAGGTTTTCTGTTCAAGGTTTATAATAATAATAATAATAATAATAATAATAATAATAATAATAATAATAATAATAATAAAAATAAAAAAATAAATTTATTATTTATACCCCGCCCATCTGGCTGAGTTTCCCCAGCCACTCTGGGCGGCTCCCAATCAAGTGTTAAAAACAGTACAGCGTTGTTGTTTAGTCGTTTAGTCGTGTCCGACTCTTCGTGACCCCATGGACCAGAGCACGCCAGGCACCTCTGTCCTCCACTACCTCCCGCAGTTTGGTCAAACTCATGCTGGTAACCTCGAAAACACTATCCAACCATCTCGTCCTCTGTCGCCCCCTTCTCCTTGTGCCCTCCATCTTTCCCAGCATCAGTGTCTTCTCCAGGGAGTCTTCTCTTCTCATGAGGTGGCCAAAGTACTGGAGCCTCAGCTTCACGATCTGTCCTTCCAGTGAGCACTCAGGGCTGATTTCCTTAAGAATGGATGCGTTTGATCTTCTTGCAGTCCATGGGACTCTCAAGAGTCTTCTCCAGCACCATAATTCAAAAGCATCAATTCTTCGGCGATCAGCCTTCTTTATGGTCCAGCTCTCACTTCCATACATCACTACTGGGAAAACCATGGCTTTAACTATACGGACCTTTGTTGGCAAGGTGACGTCTCTACTTCTCAAGATGCTGTCTAGGCCTGTCATTGCCCTTCTCCCAAGAAGCAGGCGTCTTTTAATTTCGTGGCTGCTGTCACCATCTGCAGTGATCATGGAGCCCAAGAAAGTAAAATCTCTCACTGCCTCCATTTCTTCCCCTTCTATTTGCCAGGAGGTGATGGGACCAGTGGCCATGATCTTCGTTTTTTTGATGTTGAGCTTCAGACCATATTTTGCGTTCTCCTCTTTCACCCTCATTAAAAGGTTCTTTAATTCCTCCTCACTTTCTGCCATCAAGGTTGTGTCATCTGCATATCTGAGGTTGTTGATATTTCTTCCGGCAATCTTAATTCCAGCTTGGGATTCATCCAGCCCAGCCTTTCGCATGATGTATTCTGCATATAAATTAAATAAGCAGGGAGACAAAATACAGCCTTGTCGTACTCCTTTCCCAATTTTGAACCAATCAGTTGTTCCATATCCAGTTCTAACTGTAGCTTCTTGTCCCACATAGAGATTTCTCAGGAGACAGATGAGGTGATCAGGCACTCCCATTTCTTTAAGAACTTGCCATAGTTTGCTGTGGTCGACACAGTCAAAGGCTTTTGCATAGTCAATGAAGCAGAAGTAGATGTCTTTCTGGAACTCTCTAGCTTTCTCCATAATCCAGCGCATGTTTGCAATTTGGTCTCTGGTTCCTCTGCCTCTTCTAAATCCAGCTTGCACTTCTGGGAGTTCTCGATGCACATACTGCTTGAGCCTTCCTTGAAGAATTTTAAGCATAACCTTGCTAGCGTGTGAAATGAGTGCAATTGTGCGGTAGTTGGAGCATTCTTTGGCACTGCCCTTCTTTGGGATTGGGATGTAGACTGATCAGCACCAACACTTTGAATCATGCTTAAAGGTCAGCACCAACACTTTGAATCATGCTTGGAAACGTACTGGGAGCCAATGCAGATCTCTCAGAACCGGGGTTATGTGGTCCCGGTGGCCACTCCCAGTCACCAGTCTAGCTGCCGCATTCTGGATTAATTGCAGTTTCCGGGTCACCTTCAAAGGTAGCCCCATGTAGAGCACATTGCAGTAGTCCAAGCGGGAGATAACTAGAGCATGCACCACTCTGGCAAGACAGTCTGCGGGCAGGTAGGGTCTTAGCCTGCGTACCAGGTGGAGCTGGTAGACAGCTGCCCTGGACACAGAGTTAACCTGCGCCTCCATGGACAGCTGTGAGTCCAAAATGACTCCCAGGCTGCGCACCTGGTCCTTCAGGGGCACAGTTACCCCATTCAGGACCAGGGAACCCCCCCACCCACCTGTCCCCCTGTCCCCACAAAACAGTACTTCTGTCTTGTCAGGATTCAACCTCAATTATTAACCTTTAGCAAAGTTCACCCTGTGAATCCAGTCTTTGTTGATGAACTTCCCGATCTCTGCCACTTGCTGGTGATGTGGAGTGGGGCAGAAGATGGGGAAACTCACTGTATGATGGCTCAAATTATCATCAGCATTATTCTTTCTTATTAAATTTGTTAGTCGCTTGCCCAGGGCAACCCAAAGCAACTTACAACTGCCAAGAAGACAGACAAATCAGAGGGTTGTATCCAACTTAGTTCTGTTTAGGGTAGACCCAGGGGAATTAGTGGTCCTCAGTTCACCATGTACATTGTTTTCAATGAGCTTAATCTGAGTAAGACAAACAAGTATGGATGCAATCCATAGTATTTTCAGTATCTGTGTTTGCAATTGCAAATTGGTGTATACTTGTGGGCCTGTTTGAATTTTTGCAAAGGCTTTTGGTCACAAACAATTGAAGCCTGACTTGACCTGCTAGAAGTAGAGCCTTGCACTGAAGCTGAACTGTGGTCTGTAGCCATAGAAAGATGTTGGGGTATGCATGTGCGAATCTGGCATATAGTGGAAATGCTCGCACCTGTTGCATGTTGCTCTTTCTCAGCCATTTTGCCTTAATCTTTCCCTATTCATCATTTGTGAGCTTGGTTCAAATACCCAATCAAGTAAGCCAAGGCACTAATTGAACAATTATTGCATTCAAGTAAATCTAACCCATTGCTCCCAATTATAAAACATTTAACTTACCTTCATAGATCTATTCACGTCTCGAGGGAAGGAAAAGAAACAATTTGTTATTGGGAGAAATGTGAAAATGGTCATGGAACAGAGTACATGTCTAACTTAGGTGTGTGACTATAGATCTGTTACTGGCATCCTGCCAGTATTATGGCAGGAAAAAAAGAGACTTTCTGCTCCTGTCAACAAATGCATTTCAATATTTGGCCAACAGTCCATTTGCAGAGGAACAAATGAGGACGTGCCATTATTTTCTGTGTTTCCTTATCCAAAAGATGGCCATTTTTGAAATCCTGGTTTGTTAAAACCCTCTTGGCTAAAATAATGGCAGTGTAAATCGGCCATCAAGGAGGAGGATAAGTTTTTATTTATATATAATAAAGGTGCAGGAGGGGAGCTTCAAAGTCCCAGATTTGATTGATATATGTTGAACCATATTCCAGAAACCAAGATTTGATTCATATGCTGTTGATAAGTTTAGTTCAATGAGTAAAAAGAGCTTCTGAATATTCCCTTGAGAAGTAAAAGGTAAAGGTAAAGGGGCCCCTGACCATTAGGTCCAGTTGTGACCAACTCTGGGGTTGCAGCGCTCATCTCGCTTTATTGGCCGAGGGAGCTGGCGTACAGCTTCCAGGTCATGTGGCCAGCATGACTAAGCCACTTCTGGCGAACCAGAGCAGCGCACGGAAACGCCGTTTACCTTCCCGCCAGAGTGGTGCCTATTTATCTACTTGCACTTTTGGGCATGCTTTCGAACTGCTGGGTTGGCAGGAGCAGGGACTGAGCAACGGGAGCTCACCCTGTCACGGAGATTCGAACCGCCGACCTTCTGATCGGCAAGTCCTAGGCTCTGTGGTTTAAGCTACAGCGCCACCCGTGTCCCACTCCCTTGAGAAGTAGTGGACTCTATATCCTTAGAGGTTTTTAAGCACAGGTTGGATGGCCATCTGTCAAGTATGATCTAGTTGAGATTCCTGCATTGCAGGAATTTGGAAGGGATCCTTTCCAACTCTGCAATCCTATGACTCCATGATTATGGGTATTTGAAAAGATGAGCATTGGACCTAACACTGTTGCTGGGCTAAGTTTTAGAGACCTTTCTCTGCTCACTGGAAAATGCTGAAGAGTCCACCAGGCCTCCTGACCCATTCTATCTCATTTAGAGGGCTAAGTTTTGGGTTCAGGTTTTGTTGACTTTATTTATAAGCTTTGCAGCTGTGAAAAATCAATCCTGGTGATCTTTACAGGGAATTCAAAGGGATGAGATGAAGTTCACATCTGTTAGCTTATTCAAACCATGTTACTTAAAACATTTTATTGGCTTGTAAGTTCTGTGTGTTTCTTTCTCTTTGTACTTATTATAAAAGATTAAAAATAATAGAAAATAAAAGTAATACTTTTTTTAAAAAAAGGGTGAGAACTAAAAGGATGATGGAACCAAACTTTCCTCTCACATACAAAGAAATGGCATAGTTGGTACAGAATTTCTCAGTACATGTGTTCTGCAAAGATTAGATATAAATACATAATTTTAAATATTTCTCAAGACAGCTAGTTTTTTGAGCATTCATCCTGATTTGCTGGCATAAAGCTCATGTGGAGGTTAGATTATAGCCAATCTTTATTGAGCATTCATTTCAATTTGTATGTGGCACTGTTCTATGCAGTGACGGAGCTTCATGTTCCGGCACCGGGGGTGGAGAGCAGGCGGGGGGGGTGTCTGGCGTGTGTCCCGAGGGCGTGGTGCGCTGCCTGCAGGGGCGTGGTGCCCAGCTCGGGGGGGGGGGGGGCACCCCACCGGGATCATGGTGCCAGGGAGCGGTGTGCTCCCACCGCCCCCTCTTCCTCCGCCAGTGGTTCTATGACAACTAGAATTAATCCTTCATTTATACTGATTTGCTTGTCCTATTAGTTATTCTTTCATCCCACGCTTTTTTTATGCATTTCCTCCTCACTTTCCAAGCTGCAAAAAGTTCAGTTTCTAAAGTGGATTCATTGTGCTAGTGCCACGATGCATTTCAAACCGCTTAAACTGTTGCAAACCCAAAGTTTTGGTATGCGTCTGGATTCCTCTTGCAAAACAGTGACCATTGGGAGGCACCCCAAATATTCAATATATGTTTTTGTTTTTCATTGTGTTGGTTTACGACTTTGCTTTTTACTGCCATAGGTTTCTTTAGGAGAAGTTGCTTTTGCTGTTGTTGTTGCTGCTTTTGTTGTTGCTGTTGCTGTTGCTGTCGTTGTCGTCATCATCAGCAACAACAACAGGGATGGGAAACTTGAGTGCTGAATCCAGCCCTCCAGACATCTCAGGACTATCTCACCCCAAGCCATACCAGCCCTTCTTCATGTCCTTCTCAGGTGGTTTGGCCTGAACGGAGTGTGTCTTGAACTATGGTAATGCTTTTTACTTTCAGGTTGAAGGGTGGAGAGGTGTGCGGTGCATAGATTCCTCTGAATGGAATGTCATCTACTGTACAAAAGTAAGAACCACATCCATTGTTCTGCTCACTTTTGCCTCTGTCATCCCCCACCACCACTTTCATGTGCCCCCCAGAAGGTCTAGATTCTATTTTAATGCCCCAAAGTGCTCCCAAGATAGCACCAATCTGGGACATTGTGGGAAATTAAAGTAGCACAGCTTGGAACACAGCTTGGAACAGTGTTACTGCTCAGTACCACTGCCTTCAGGTATGTCTGTCAGAGCCCACCAGCAGCAGAAGAGGACCACCAAAGGACATTTTCCCAGGGCTTCCTCAAATCTGGAGCCAATCCTATGTGGAAATTTAAAAGTACTGGAGAAAGTGTCTTTTGCTATATATGTTGTCCACATGCAAGGAGATTTTGAAGTAGGGCTACTACCTCAAGAGCAGTCCCCACCCTACCCCACTCCGTGGTATAGTATCATGCAGATTATACCAAGTGCCCTCCTGAATCCTAGAATTGGCTCTTAAACCGCAAAAGTAACAACTGTGAATAACCTTACAGAAAAACCAGTTAGCTATTTTTTACCACAAACTCTTTCTCATTAGTATGAATAAACAAATATTTCAATCTAGCCTACTTCTGGCCTCCATTGTGTTACATTACCTTATAAAAAAGGTAAAGGTAAAGGGACCGCTGACTGTTAGGTCCAGTCGTGGCCAACTCTGGGGTTGCAGCACTCATCTCGCTTTACAGGCCGAGGGAGCCAGCGTTTGTCCGCAGACAGTTTTTCCTGGTCATGTGGCCAGCATGACTAAGCCGCTTCTGGCGAAACCAGAGCAGCGCACGGAAACGCCGTTTACCTTTCTGTTTACCTTACCTATTTATCTATTTGCACTTTTTGGCATGCTTTCGAACTGCTAGGTTGGCAGGAGCTGGGACCGAGCAACGGGAGCTCACCCTGTCGCAGGGATTCAAACCTCCAACCTTCTGATCGGCAAGCCCAAGGGGCTCAGTGGTTTAGATCACAGCGCCACCCGCGTCCCTACATTACCTTTTACAAGGAATCAAACCCTGACTTCCAAAACATTCTTCCCTTCTGTATCATACTTGTCATGAAAGCCCTTAAATCCCATTTCTGTCATACACTGTAGGAGGCTTAGAAAGCTACAGAATGAAAGTACTGAACTCATTGTGTGGGAAGTTGCCAAGGTGGATGTGCTCCAAATGTAAGTGATGCGAAGAAACACTATACCAAATCTGAGGCAGGATGAGTGTAGCCAGGACCTTATTCCAACATCCTAAAAATGCAGGAGCCTTGCTTGTTCAGACTCCAGCATCCTTGGTATCCAAGCTTCCAAGCTCTGTGCCATCTATGGTGAATCATACTCTTGTATTAATTGAAATTTCGCTGTATGTTCGTAAAGAACTGGAATGACTCCTGTGATTTTACAAATATAACATCTCACTCTGGTAATCTGCAGCAAGTGCAATTTCTGCCTCACTAAATTGGTTCAGTTTTAAACCTTAGTTACACCCTGCCAGCACTAGTTGCTCTGTGTTGACATAGCTAACTCTGCAGGTTGCAATTCAGTCAGCGTGAGCAATAAGCGTTAGAGATTCCTCAATTTGACTCTGATTGATTCTGAGCAACTAGTGTAGGCGTGCAGTGAGATATCTGCTACCGTCAACCACTGATATTTCAGCATTGGGGAGGAACTAAATGAGACACTGGTCATCAGCTTGCCACTGCAACCGCTTATGTTTACAAAGGGAAGGACAAGATGTATATTCCACATTCTAGTGTGCAATATTAGATGATGTTAGTGTTTGTACTGTATTGGTTGGGAAATGTATTTTACAAAGAATGAATTGTATTGGGGGGGACACCTTTGTAATGTAATGTAACAGCTGCAAAATCTTGTGACTCCAGTTAAGGTCACAGAAGTGCTGAATCATTGCCTTGTCAATTTGTTAACTCCCTTTAAAAGGAAGCATATGTGCGTCTTAGTTAGTGATAGGACACATGGGAGTTGGAGCTTGACTGGTTGTTTTGCTGAGTATGCCTAGAGGAGTTGGTGAGGACAGATAAACTATAATTTATGGACTGCTACAAAGGAGTTTTAGAAACAAGAAGACCCTCTCTTGGGCTCAAGGGAGAGAAATGCATTGTTTTGGACTTGATATGCATAAATAATACTTCTTTTAATAGTTGCAAGTAAATAGTAACAACAACAACAACAACAACAACAAAAGCAACATATTATTTATACCCTGCCCATCTGGCTGGGTTTCCAACAACATATTAAAATACAGTAATCCATCAAACATTAAAAGCTTCTCTAAACAGGGCTGTCTTTAGATGTCTTCTAAAAGCCTGGTAGTTGTTGTTCTCTTTGACATCTGGTGGGAGGGTGTTCCACAGGGCGGGTGCCGCTACTGAGAAGGCCCTCTGCCTGGTTCCCTGTAACTTGGCTTCTCACAGTGAGGAAACCGCCAGAAGGCCCTCGGTGCTGGATCTCAGTGTCTGGGCAGAACGATGGGGGTGGAGACGCTCCTTCAGGTATACTGGGTTGAGGCCATTTAGGGCTTTAAAGGTCAGCACCAACACTTTGAATTGTGCCTGGAAACGTACTAGGAGCCAATGTAGGTCTTTCAGGACCAGTGTTATGTGGTCTCGGCAGCCACTTCCAGTCACCAGTCTAGCTGCCACATTCTGGATTAGTTGTAATTTTCGTGTCACCTTCAAAGGTAGCCCCACATAGAGCGCATTGCTGTAGGCCAGGCAGGAGATAACCAGAGCACGTGCCACTTCAAATTCTTGTGTGTGATGTTTACTGTCAAGATTTGAACCCCAAGTCCTGGGACACCTCCAACTCGATGATTGCTTAGCAGAGTAGCAGACCTTTGCAGCTGCATGCATTCCAAGAAAAACACTAGATGCAGAAGAGTAATTAATAGTAGTTTAAAGGTAAAGGGACCCCTTACTGTTAAGTCCGGTCGCAGATGACTCTGGGGTTGCGGCACTCATATCGCTTTCAGGCCAAGGGAGCTGGCATTTGTCCACCCTGCAGACAGTTTTTTTAGGTCATGTGGCCAGCATGACTAAGCCGCTTCTGGCGAAACCAAAGCAGCGCATGGAAACACCACTTATCTTTCCGTCGGAGCAGTACTTATTTATCTACTTGCACTTTGACGTGCTTTCAAACTGCTAGGTTGGCAGAAGCTGGGACTGAACAACGGGAGCTCACCCTGTCACGAGGATTTGAACCACCGACCTTCTGATCAGCAAGTCCTAGGCTCAGTGATTTAGACAACAGCACCACCCGCCTAAGCATAAATTTTACTTAAGCATTAAACTTATGGTTCTTTGCCAGAACCATTTGTCAGAGGACGTTTAACTCACCCAGTTTTGACTTGTTGGGAGGAGGGAGGTTGAATCTCTTTCAACATCTTATCTCATCCTGGAGTTTTGTGCCCTGTCCCACACCTGCACAAGCCCTGACAATCAGCTGAATTAGGAAGAGATGGAAAGTGGGAGAGAGAAAGAAAAGCTAGCTGTTTATTTATGTATTTCTGCTTAATTCCTTGCCTGATGTTTGTCATGAAACATTGAATAAATATACTTTTTAATGTTCCAGTGAAAATGCCAGTTGTTCTCTAGGAATTGTTAACTGCCAACCAATCTGGATATCTGGCTTCATTACATCCCTTTCTCTCCCCTTTTCCCAGTCCCAGGTAGATTAGTGTAGGCAATTAGATACTCCAGAATTTATCCTGGATCCCAACATCTGAGGGCATCTCCCCGTGGTTAATCTGATGGAGATAATTGGAATGAATTTGCTTATCTCTCATTATAAGTGAAATTTGCACAGAGGAATGCCGAATGAAAGGAATACTTATGGTACAATTATCATTATTAGAAGCAGCCTAATGAGGAGCAATGAGAGACAAACAAAAAGCAAATTGCTGAGGTACTACAACACCTAGAGTGACTCCTGGGGGGCCTCAATTACTTAAAACCACAAGATCAGCAATGGGGTTAGGAAGCCTCAATGCTGTAGGCCAGATCCATCCTCCTTTGTGGATAAAATTACCAGGTGTAGCAAGTTTAAGTAAAGAAAGTAAGTGCCTCTGACGATGCAATTCCACACATGACTGCTCAGATATAAGCCACACTGAGTTTAATGGGTTTTACTCTGCCAAAGGAGACGCTGGTGGCGCTGTGGTCTAGGGCTTGCTGATCAGAAGGTCGGAGGAGTTGCTGTTGCTCGGTCCCAGCTCCTGCCAACCTAGCAGTTTGAAAACACATCAGAGTGCAAGTAGACAAATAGGTACTGCTCCGGCGGGAAGGTAAATGGTGTTTCCATGCACTGCTCTGGTTTCGCCAGAAGCGGCTTAGTCAAGCTGGCCACATGACCCGGAAAAACTGCGGACAAATGTTGGCTCCCTCGGCCAGTAAAGTGAGATGAGCACCGCAACCCCAGAATCGTCCAGGACTGGACCTAATGGTCAGGGGTCCCTTTACCTTTACTCTACCAAATAAGTGATTATATGATCTCAGCCTTTCTTGCACTGGACAATGATTACATTTGTCACCTTACATTTCTATGACCCTGCAAAATAATCAACCAGTTGGTTGATTTAAGACACGTACCCAATGCCTACACCAAAACCTACTTGCATCTGCACTCAATAAAGTTGTGGCCTGTTTGAACCCAATATGTTTGTCCTGTGTGTCTTCCTACAATCATGGGCCCCACCAGACACGGGTTCACTGCGTCTGGGTCCGTGATTAGATAATTACACATAAAGACTGATGTCTGTGGCTTTGTCTTTCGTTACAGATAACTGACCTTCTCTGCCTCTACTTATGCTATTTTTGGCATGTTTCCTTGCGTGTCGAGGTCCCCAGGGCCACCCCAATAACTCACACATCACACAGAAATTTTTGGTTAAGTTTTTTGGCATAATTTTGGCCACAACTTTATTAAAATACAAAAATGTGAGTGGTTGCTTAGGCATTGGTTGCGACTATCTGCCACCCCCCATGGGGGACAGACTGACATTCCTCACGCCTGCAAAAGTCAGAAAAGGGGAATACACTTGGGGCTAGCAACGGAGCAGGGAACCTGCCCTCAGCCCACCCCAAATGCAGCCAGGAGCTCTTGCATGGCCTGAGCCCCCTTGACAGAGTGGACAAGCAATAGTTAGCCCCTCATTCCTTTAACGGAATCCATTGCAGCAGCAGCATTAGAGGGGCAGGCACAGCCAATCCATGCCCCTCAACCAACCAAACCATAAACCAATGCCTAACCGCAACCTTACAAGTTGTGACGATTTGCTATGCAGTAGGCAAATACCAAATGGACCCAGTCAATCAGCCAGATGGACAAAATTCCTACCGGGCCCCTGCCCCAAAAGCAGACAACCCCATGACAGGCATAGCAAGGTCAAAGCGAACAACCCTAAATATAGGGAAGGGGGGCGGGCAATCCGATGCACGGAGCGAAAAGAGGAAGCCCTAGCCTTGTGCAAGGAGTTTTAGCATTTCTGGCTGTCAATCAACAAATGGCAACATTAACTTCTTCCCAACAACAAGGGAAGCCCAATCACATCAGTGGCCAACGATCAATTAACCCGCCCCCAAGTTTGGAGTGTCCTGGCGGCTCCCACCGCAACACGTGCTCTCCATGAAGGAGAACACGCTTTGCTGAAAAATACTTGCTGACTTAGGGCCGTGTTGCAGTTGGAAGGAGAAAGCCTTGTTGTTTTGAAAACTTTTGCGTGAGTAGAGAAAATCATGCTTTATTCTCGAACACCTCCCAAATGGCAGATAGTGTAAATGTGCGTGCGAGAGACAAAAGAGGATTATGGGTTCAGCAGAAAGGCCTTTCCTTTCCTTTCCTTTGAGGAAATGCCCATAGTTTAATGGTAGGGTGCATGCTTTGCAAGCAGAAGTTCTCAAGTCCAATCACTGACAGCCTCAATTAAAAGAAGAAAAAAGGATTAGGAACAGGTGATGTTAAAGACCCTTTCCTATTAGAGACCCTGAAGAGCTGCTGACACAGTAGACCAGAGGTGAGGAACAGGGTCCAGGCAGTGGTCCACTCTCTCCCACACTTTCCATGGGCCACTTGTCGCAAGGACATAAAGCGACCAGCTTTTCCCCCATGCACATTGAAACTGAATTGTGTGGGTGCAAATATACTGTGTGCAGCCTCTTTTAAGCCCCAATCACCAGATGTTATGCAAGCAGCGATGACCATCTAATTCAAAGTACCACACACAACTCTGTGCATGGCCTTCAAAACCCAAGCCATGTTTCAGTTGCTCGTCAAGGTCCCCAAGACACCCCAAATAAGAACACAATGACACTTGATTTTTGTTTAAGGTTTTTGGCATAATTTTGGCCACAACTTTATTAAAAATACAGCAATGTGGGTGGTTGCTTAGGCATTGGTAGCGACTAACTGACCCCGCACAGGGACAGCTCTGACATTCGCACCCCCCGCAAAGTCAGAAAGGGTAAGTCACCTGGGGAGAGAGACGGGACTGGGAACCATGCCTCACCTCTCCCCAGAATTCTCCCAGGGGCTCTTGCGTGGCCCTAGCCCCTTGCCAGGGGGTTTGGACAAAAGCATGGCGAGCCCAGTGGCGTAGCGTGGGGGGTGCAGGGGGGGCCGGCCGCACCGGGCGCAACATCTGGGGTTAGGGCAAATCCATGGGTTAGGGGGCGCAAATCCACAGGCTAGGGGGCGCAAATCCATGGGTTAGGGGGCGCAAATCACTTGCCTTGCCCCGGGTGCTGACAACCCACGCTACGCCACTGGGCGAGCCCCTGGGTTCCTTTAATGGAAAACCCTTGCAGCAGCAGCATTTTGGAGGGGCAGGCACAGCCAAATCCATACCCCTCCACCAACCAATTCCCAAACCAATGCCTAACCGCAACCTTACAAGTTGTGACGATTTGCTACGCAGTAGGCAAAAACCAAATGGCCCCAGCCAATCAGCCAGATGGACAAAATTCCTACCGGGCCCCTGCCCCAAAGCAGACAACCCCATGACAGGCATAGCAAGGTCAAGCAATCAGCCTAACATTAGGGAGGGAGGGCGGGTGATCTGAAGCATGCAGCGAAAGAGGAAGCTCGTCACTGCGTGCAGTGTATTTAACAAACAGGGCTGTCAATCAATAAATGGCAACATATAAATCTCCCCAGTAACAGCCCGCCCCTGCTTAAAGATGGCCAAACTCTTTTACCCAACAACAGTGAGGTGTCTTGTCATCCCCCACCGCAACACATGCTCTCCATGAGGGAGAACACGCTTTGTAGAACAGTTGGGGATTATTTGGCTAAAATGGCCTTGAGGACCATTCTGAGGGAGCCCAATTAGGTCCTTGGGGGCAGAGGTTGTTGTTGTTGTTGCTGCTGTTATTTAAATTTGTATACGACCCTTCACCCGAAGATCACAGGGTGGTTCAGAGCATAAACATACAAAATGAGAACACAAAATATTAAAAAAGCAAAATCAAAAATAAAATGAACCAGTCCTACCTCTAGAGTAGACAATAGTTTTACTTGATGTAATGCAGCTTCTACTTTTCCTGTGAACACATTGCTTTGTGTGATTGTTTAATGACAAATAAATAAATAGGATGTTTTAATTACGCCATCTTTTGATCTGCATCCTGTTCTGGAAGAAAGATTTATTAGTTGACATGTATAAATATGGGGTGCTGGCAATGCAATGAACTTGACAGTAGCAGGCAGGGGAGGAGAGAAGCTAATGAAGTGCATAAAAAGCATGTGAGATTATATATAATTTTATTAAATTAATATACTGTGTCTTAAAATGGTAGAAATACTGTGAAATGTCTTGATGAAAAGGAAAAGAGAATGTTTCATATTAATGCCATCTTAATGGAAAACCACTTACAGCAAATAACAGTAATTTGCACTCCGATCCCTGCTCTGAAGCGACTTATCAAAAAGCAATATTCCATTATTTCTCTATAAAAGTTCCAATTTTGTGTTATTAAAAAACCTCTTTTCAGGTAGATCATTAACATGATTTTCATTTCCCAGCCTCTTTTTCTCCGTCTCTTTCCCTAACCATTGTGCAAGTCTCCAAGCATCATTTCCCAACTACTATGTTCCACACATAACAGACTCTTTTCTGAAGTCAGTTCTAATCATTAAGAATCAAAAGGTTTTTTCTACGTTCTGTTTTTCTTTATTCTCTGTCTTTCATTAACACATATACAAAGTCAACGAATACAGCACTGTTGGAACATTTATACAAGATTCCTCTTCTTGTTTGATTGCTCTCCTTTTTCTTTCTTTCTCGGGTGAAGGAAAATCTAAATAGTAATTATAGAAATGGGAGGATTTCCTTAGGGAAGCAATGTGGTCTTGTCTCTGGGTTCCTCCAGATAACCTTTTAATTGAGTATTCAACCTGATTTGCTTCCACAAAGGCTATGTGGCTTGTATATGATGTCCACTATTATTGAAAATACATTCTGATTTGCCCACAGGGTTTTTATATAACACTGAGGATTTATCAGGAGCTGCCCAGAGTGGCTGGGAGAACCCAGTCAGATGGATGGCATATAAATGATGTTGTTGTTGTTTATTTCATCATCATAATTTGCTTGCATGGGATTTATATATCTTCCCATCAATTGCTTATTGAACACTTTTTAGCGCATTTCGATGTCACATTCTTAAACCACTAAAAAGTTTCTCTTTTAGTTGATTTTTTGTGTGTGTCAGAGCACTTCAATCCACTTTATTTGTGCAAACCTATATTTCTAGTATGTGATTCAGTTCCTCCTACAAAATGCTGACAGTCTGGAGGCGACTGCTGTCTGCCAAAGGAGAACAACTGGTGCAACACAGCAAAAAGCTGAAGAAATGTTTTGCATTGTTGGCTTGCAGAATTCAGCTTTTACTGAAACCAAAGATGATGTTCTGTGTTACGGAATGGGGATGGAAACTAAGCCAGGCCATGATTATGGCATGAGAAGGACAGATTATAGAAAATGCCATATGCCCCTGTAGCTCTGGGGCAGGAGCACAGTGGTAGCACCAGGAAAAAAATTCTGGGGAGGGCCACAGAAGGGACAAAGTACGGTATATTTTTAGGTGGATGAGAAGAAAATGGCAGCATGTGTTAATGCAGAAATTGCAAGGGCAAGGGGGGGGGGGGCAAGCTCCTTGATTTTGGGGGTCTTGACACTTCCCACCCCCAGCCCTGCCCGTGCAGGTACATGATGCTACAAATACTGAAATTTAGCCTCTGGAGCTTCACATATGTGCAGCCTAACAGCTGCATAAATGTGCAGCATGACACTGGTGGACCACCAGTGTTTTTATGATAAAGAATAGCAAAGTTCAATGGTCATTCGCAGCATGCTTGTCTTTTTTCAAAAAGAGTCCTCGTTAGATTAGGGTATTTGATTTTAATTGTATCCAAAGCCAAGTGAAATGAGCTTCACAGTGTGTAGAGCCTATGTAGGACCAGTGACAGAACATAGTGCCCTTGGGTAGCTGTTGGATCCCCAGCAGAATCTCCTGTTGATGCTTACCTTGGGCCACTCAATTAAAAGAATCCCAGACTGCCATACTGAGCAGTGCTGGGTCTAGCTGCCATATTAATTGCCAACTGACATGGCATCAAAACTCTGGAGAACTGTGGAAAATTAACATGCAGCTAGTCTCAGATTCCTGGTGCTGGTTGTAGAATGTCGTAGCCTGCCTCAGACAGAAGCCCATGAGGGTCCACCTGCAATGATTTTGCCAAGGAGACCTTCAAACATGGAGCCGTATATCTATCTCTGTAAAATCCAATTGGGGCAGGCCTGCTCCAGCTACTTGATAGGGGTGTCTAGCCTGGTGTTCTGGTATTGTTGGACTTCAACTCCCCCTACTCCTGACCATTGGCCGTGTTGCCTGGAGCTAATGGGAATCACAGTTCAGAAACATTGCACACACAAAACCATGACAGGCATGTTTGATGAATGAGAGGGAAATACGTGATCTGTATGTGCCGTGAAGTTTGTGCCCTTATACTGACAACAATTGTGGTCTAGACCAAACCAAAGCCAATACCTTTTCAAGCTCAGGTAGGTAGTCAGAAACCCATTAAAAAATTTGCTCCCGTAATTATGAGTCGAGAGTTACTGAGACTGTAGCTTTCACCCAATTTGCTTTTGAGATGTATAAGAAGAGTAATACTGTCAATTTGTGTACTCCAAACCTGGCCTTATTTATGATGCAACAAATTTTTATGTGCTGTTCCCAAACTGAATTATGCCTCGGCTAACTCATATAACACTCTTTTAAAATGCTATGCTCTCTTTGACGGCTCTGTAATAAGCTTGAAAATGTACTTATTGGTAGCGTTATTGTATGTAGTCATAGTGTAAGTGCCTGAGTAATAGCAATTGCTTTTAAAATATGTGTGAGCACACACATACAGATTTTCTGAATCATCATCATCATCAATTAAATTTGTATGCTATCCTTTATCCAAAGATCAGGGTGGTTCACAACCGGAAAATACAAAATGAGAACACAAAATACAGAATAAAAACAAGAACAAGAACAAACCAATACCCCCCTCCCACAAACACATTTTATAATACATGGAATGTTAATCAGCCAAAGGCTTGGTTAAAGAGAAACATTATGGCCTGGCACCTAAAGATATGTAAGGAAGGCTCCAGGACTACCCTAATAGGTTCCCCACCTCTGCAGAGGGGAATAGTTGTTGAAAGCCTAAATCTCAAGAGGAAGTGATCTGCCCATGACATTTCAGGTGTCAAATTATTTAAGACCATTGTTCCTTCTGCAGTTCATTCTCTTCCTCCTAGGAGCTAGATTATAGAAAAGAAAGGGGAAGTGACTAGGAGGTTTTGTGTTGGTCAGACCTATCTTATGCGAATCAACCCTAGAATCCTACAACTAGAAAGATGTGAAAAACAACATATAGATATAGATAGATAGATAGATAGATATAGATGTAAAATACATTTATAAGAAAATAGACGTACATACAAGTATACAAACATACAATCAAACAAACAAATAACAGAAAACCACCACACTATAAGATACAAGAAGATTAATATAGTTATCATCATATATACTCCTGATACTGAACACAATTATAAATTTTATAGAGAAGAAATTTAAAACTGACTTCCATTTAATCTCACTGTATTTTATCTATCCATTACTTTATGTATAAAGAAAAACAACTTTCTGATGGAAAGCGTAATGTGGATAATCTATTCTTTACTCAGAAAGCATGAGGCACATATTTACAGTAGTACTTCGGGTTACATACGCTTCAGGTTACAGACTCCGCTAACCCAGAAATAGTGCTTCAGGTTAAGAACTTTGCTTCAGGATGAGAACAGAAATCGTGCTCCAGCGGCGCGGCGGCAGCAGGAGGCCCCATTAGCTAAAGTGGTGCTTCAGGTTAAGAACAGTTTCAGGTTAAGAACGGACCTCCGGAACGAATTAAGTACTTAACCTGAGGTACCACTGTATAACCTAAACAACCAAGAGAGGACCTTGGCTTGAATGGAAATCCTGCTAATTTCAACAGAAGACTTCACTGTTCCAACCCATGATCTCAGCATTTATTATCAGTCTTTGAGCAAAATATGATTCCAGCGGCTCTCCCTTGTCTTAATCCTCAAATCAAGATGATGAGCTTCTAACACAGTTGTCAATCAATAGCCCATTAATTTGGCTTCAGTCTGCTAAACTATATTTCATTTAATTCTCATTTCATTTATTGGGTTGGTCAATGTTATGCAAGGTCAAGTCTTTTGTTAAAAGCAAGGAGGAGTGAAGATGGTGGAGAGGGGCGGGGAGGGGGGGAAAGAAACAGTGCCAGATTATTATTGTCTTTTATAATAAGAACCATAGAGATAATTACACCTCCATTAGTGAATTATTTAAAAAAATGACTCGCTGGAACTGAGTTGCATCTTCTGTGGTTACATATGTTCAAAGCAGAAAATGGAAAAGCTTCAGGCAGGGTTCCCAAGGGAATATATACAATTGGATTTAGATGACATTTTCATGTATTGCATATCTGAAAAGCTTGTGCTCAAGAGTTCAGTAATCAACGTAGAGAAGGTAATATCACATACTGCAGTGTAATAGTTGTGTTAGATATTTTCTCTCTCTCTCTCTTTTTAGAATATATCTTTATTGATTAAAAATACTACCATACAAATACATTACAAATAGTTACAACAGAATTTCACACGAAAATGAAAAAGGAATAACAAGAATAAAAACAAAAAACAAAGAAGAATTAACATTAAAATAAAAGAATATTGGTTGTATTATCATATCTTGACCAATAAAGTCTTCTAGAACAAAAACTTCCAATCATTCCCGTTGTACTTTTTCTAATATCTTTATTTTACCGCACAGTTTATTTTATAGTTTTTTCTGCATATTTTTCTAAGATATTTTTCCAATAATTTATTATACACAAGTATTCAATTCTGCCAGGATAGTTTCCTTTTTACAATGTGATCTTATATGCTCCTTGAACAATATCCATTCTCTATATACTTTTTGATGCAGGGCTCGTAACCTCTTCCAACCCTGTGATTCTGTACTTGTGAGTCTGGAATCTGGAGAGGATAGAATCATAGAATCATAGAGTTGGAAGAGACCACAAGGGCCATCGAGTCCAACCCCCTGCCAAGCAGAAACACCATCAGAGGACTCCTGACATATGGTTGTCAAGCCTCTGCTTAAAGACCTCCAAAGAAGGAGGACTACTAAATTGGCAAAACCAGACCCCCCCCTCTCCGTTTGGTAAATAGATCTGACCAGTTCTGTTAAGAATCTCGTGTATTATGTTTGTGAGAGGCAATGTACCACCATAGAAACTCAATAGCTGGAGACACTTCTGGAAGTGAGAACCAGTAAGGCAAAGAACAACATGGCGCTTTTTTCTCCGCCTCTGACTACATATCAGGAGTGGGGAAACGTTTTGGCACCACAGGCCTGATCCTTATCAGGATGTGCCTCATGAGTCAAATTTGAGAGGTAACCACTTGTCAGTCACATGACATCACGATGACATGCAACCCATTAGGGCTTACTTCCAAGTAAATGAGCGTGTGATTAGGTTATGAAGCTGTTAAGTGACCTTAAGTACGGAGGGCTGATTTCATATTCACAAACATAAATCTTGCTAGCAAAAAAAGCTCATAAAAACTCTGCAGTGTAAAAGTAAATTATGTTTGGGTATATCTGTATCTATATTATCTGTATCTGTATGCATATTATCTAGCTGCAACTTTCTGAATGCTTTCGTTTCTGCACCACCTGAGGTAACTACTATGAGTTTTAGCAGGTAGTATTTGTTTTTCAGATGTCTGGGTTTGTGTGTGTGTGTATATAAATATAGTCATCCTAGCTGCTGCATGGCGGTTGTCTCTCTCTCATGTAGTTGACATCAAAAATGGCACCTAATTAAAAGGGATTTTTTAAAAATAAAAACAGTTTTTTGAACTTGTGCTTTCCTTTAGAGATGAGAGAGAAATGTAGCTGTCCTTGATGTTTCCTTAGCTGCTTACACTTTAAGAATGCCAGGAACAGGTTGGTCTCTCTCTGTTAACTTTGGTAAAAACAAAAAATGAAAAAAAAAAGACATTTGAGACAGAATGCATTCTTTAATTACCTTACTGAATTTGGTAACCATGGTGATGGACACTATACCCCCCCATCTCATTCACCTTACAAAATTTACCCTTCATAGACTTAACAAACTAAAGAACCAGGATTTAACCCCCTCCCCTCAAACCGGAACAGAACATGGACCATGATTCAAAACCCTCTGTTGAGTCTGAACTGGAATAAAACACAATATCTAGCTTCTGGTTCAGAATAAGGATTTGACCTGTAGCCTTATTGGAGTTCACCGATTGGGTCTGTGTTGCTCCCGGACAGGAGGAAAGAAGTCAAATGACACTGAGGGTTGGTTCAAAGAAAGAGTTCTTTATTTCTGCTCTCCGGAACAGCAGAAAGGCACCTGCGTGGTGTGTCCACAGCAAGTCCAAAGAAATGAGAAATTTCATGCAGTATATATATCCTCCAGGCACCATCTCCCTCCTTCCCCAGGAATCCAACCATGTCAGCCTATACACGCAAGTTGACATCACATATGTTCCTGCTCCGGTATTCTTAACCATAAAAGGGTATTCCTTCCTGTACTTCTGACCATAAAAGGGTACAGTGGTGCCCCGCAAGACGAAAATAATCCGTTCTGCGGGAGCCTTCGTCTTGCAGGGATTTTCGTCTTGCGGAGCTCCGCTATCAGCCGATCAGCTGATAAGCGGTAAAGCAGCTGATAAGTGGCTTTTAGGGCTTTTAGCGCTTAGCGGATTAGCGGATAAGCGGCAATTTAGAGATAAGGAGCTTAGCGCCTTTCAGAAAAGGCAAAAAAAAAGGGGAGACCACGGAAAAAAATTCGTTTTGCGAGTAAGCCCCATAGAAAAAAAGTCTTGCGAAGCAGAAAAATGTCGGAAAGCCCTTTCGTCTTGCGCGTTTTTCGTTTAGCGGGGCATTCGTCTAGCGGGGTACCATTGTATTCCTGTTCCTACTCTTATCTTGGAGCAAGAGGTCACCAACTCCAAGAACACACTCTGGCGCTGTTTCCGGACTAGGTCTGTGCGTCAGGATGTAAGATAAGACCTAGACATGTTGTCCCTACTCCACTGGAACAGCCAAGGTCATCCTTGCCGTCACGAACTGATAAAGGAGAGGGCTCTGAGCACTCGTTTATACAGCTGGGTTTTTGTTTATACATTCACTCAGAGCTCAAGTTAATGGATTTTAGCTAAGGAAAAATAGGGATTTTGGTGCCCGTTTCAAACTGCCTGCACAGTCAGTTTTGGGTTTGGGAAACCCATTCCTTCAGACCCTACTCCACTGAACATAGGAGCCAACTCCTAGGGGATGAGGTCCCTTCGCCCCCCCCATAAAATATTTGAGGGGGCTCCCCCCCAATTGATGGTTATTGCTATTAAAATGGTGTGCGCATGCTGCATCATGTGATCGATTATGCCAGGTGGGGCTTATCTGCCCCAATATTTCATTCAGGACGGCACCCCGCCACTGAATGTAATAGTATAGTTACTAGGAAATTCACAACATGCACAAGAGGATAGGATTTGTGCACCTCTTAGGAAGACTGGCTCTCCAAAGGTTGTGGTTGGATTCCAACTCCCATCAGCCCCAGCCAGCATGAACAGTGGTCAGGGATGATGGGAGTTGTAGTTCAGCAATGTCTAGAGCAGCGGTTCTCAACCTGTGGGTCCCCAGATGTTGTTAGAGTACAACTCCCATCATCCATGAACTCTGACCTTGCTAGCTAGGGGTGATGGGAGTTGTAGTTCAACAACATCTGGGGACCCACAGGTTGAGAAAGGCTGGTCTAGAGGTTTCCCACACCTGCTATAAGGGATGCTCATCTCAGAACATCTGAGGTCTGAGTGGGGTCAGCTTAGAGGCACATTTTACGCCGCCACCTCGCGAATTTCCTCCAGTGCCTCTTGAATCTGCCACCAGAAACAGAAAGCTTTGAAAGACAACAGTAGCAGCCCACTGAGGATGCCCTGACCTGTAAGGGATTGACCTGATTTTGCAGCTATTTCTGGGCTGGGGTTATATCCTCCAAGACTTCCTTTGGTCCAGAATTTCAGCAGCATTTCAGTAGGAGAGACTTAGGGTTGGTAAAACATTTTACCTCCAGAGATGGAACAGCAAACGCTGCTCTCCCCAAGCCAAGGTAAATAGTACCCAGCACATAGTGCCTCTCCCCTTCCTGGTAGTAAAAATAAACCAGTGCATTAAACAAATAACAATTTCTTGTCCTTGCCTGAGGCGGCTGTCTCTTTTTGCCTAACAGTAGGGCTGGCCCAGCTTATTAACGCCTATGCTCTTTGCCTGTTTGTTTGCCTACTCTTGCCTATTTTACTGTGCATTTAATATGTTGTTAGATGCCCTGAGAACTTGGGCGAGCAGACAGGGTATAAATACTCCAAATAAATAAGATGAGTAGAAGAAGGAATTGTGGCAGATGCAGCTTTACTGTGGAACAATTTAATATATATTGTAACTGCTGGAATTCCCTCTTCTTCTTCTTACACCCTCACCAGTGGAGCAATAACACTACAGTGGTACCTCCGGTAAAATTGGCTAAAATTTACAAATTAAAATCGAATACCTGTTGGAGATGTAAAAAAGAAATAGGAACAATGTTTCACATGTGGTGGGAATGCCGACCTATTAAACAATTCTGGAATGAAATCTATGAAGAACTCAAAAAGATGTTTAAAATATCTTTTAGTAAAAAACCGGAGGCATTCCTTTTAGGTTTAATTACAAATGATATCCCCGAAAATCAAAGGAAAGTATTCCTTTACGCAACAACAGCTGCCAGGATGCTTATAGCTAAAAACTGGAAAGGCAGAAAAATTCCATCAGTGAAAGATTGGCAAATTAAATTTTGTGAATACAAAAATCTGGCAAGATTCACAGCTTACATAAGGGGACAATCGGACCAGAAATTATTAAAAGAATGGGGTTGTGCTAAAGAGTATATGAAAAAACATTGTTCTGGAGTAAGTATATTGGTATGTAATGAATGATGCTTTACAGGGTTAAAGAAAAAGAAAAATGGTGTTAAAAAAAAGTACAAAGGTGGAAGTAATCTAATTAGACATAACAATGCAGTAAGAGCATAGGCGCCGACTCCATGGGGCCTGAGGGGGCCCGAGCCCCCTCAAAAATTTTATTGGGGGGGCTCTGCCCCCCCAATAATTTAACAAAAATAATTAGTTATATTCAGCGGCGCTCGGCAGAGCAGCCCTCTCGGCCACGGCAGCCCGGCTCTCCCAGCCCCCGGGGGCCGCCCTCCTCCCTCGCGCACCCGCAGCGTTCCCCCCCGGGGAGGCGGCGCCCCCAGGAGTGGCGGCGGCAGCAGCAGCAGCCGCGCGCGGCCCGGGCTCCCCTCGCCGGCCGCGGGAGCCAAGGCACGCGACGAGGGCAGCCGAGGAAAGGAGCGCGCGGCCCCGTCCCACCCTCGCCACTCAGCCTTCTGCAGCGGCCCCGCCCGGCGGGGAACTTAGAAAACTTCCCGGGGCAGGACCCCGGTATGGGCCCCCCCAATATTTTTTATAAGTCGGCGCCCCTGAGTAAGAGTAAATTTTTAGAGGTCTTAGAACAAAGGAAGTAAGTCAATTTGTGTTTATGTACGTAATGATATGGGTTTTTTCTGTAGATGTGTGCTTTTTCGTTTTTGTTTAGTTTTGTTTTGTTTCCTTTCCTCCCCCCCTTTTCTTTTCTGTTTTTTTTGTATGTTCCGGGTTTTTTTTGTTTGTATAGTATTATTTTGGATTCAATGTTTGTAATTTTTGTTATGATTCTACATTGAAAATTAAAAAAAACAAAAACACACACACACTACAGTGGTACCTCGGGTTAAGAACTTAATTCATTCCAGAGGTCTGTTCTTAACCTGAAACTGTTCTTAACCTGAGGTACCACTTTAGCTAATGGGGCCTCCCACTGCCGCTGAGCGATTTCTGTTCTCATCCTGAAGCAAAGTTCTTAAGCCGAGGTACTATTTCTGGGTTAGCGGAGTCTGTAACCTGAAGCGTCTGTAACCTGAGGTACCACTGTAAATTGTCTTCCTAGCCACCATGGCAAAATTTCACAACTTAAGTTGTGAACATACAATGAAACATATGTTAACTTATGTAACCAATTTTTATTATGTTATTTCACTCCATTCATTTCAAAGCAGAGGAAACACATAATATATATTTTGGGGGGGGAGGGGTGGGGGAGAATATAGTCAATCCCATGTCCATTTTCATCAGAATTCTCCAATGTCCCTAGTCTTTATTTTCCACTTTAAAACTCCCAAAATCCTCTTTGGGGATGAAAGTTAAGATATAGTGGTGAGGGAAGATTTTGTAGTTTCTTTTTCTGTTTCTTCTTTCTTCAGTTTCTTTCTTTTCTTTATTTCTTTTAATTAGTTTGTTCTTTTAATTGTATTGTGAAAACGTCCATAAAAATATTTCCTTAAAAAAACAAACAAACCCCCAAATCAGCATATTTCTTTGCCTGGAACGTCAGTATGATATGAAGGAACCTGGCCCATCCAGTATTTCCTGGTGTGGAGAGAAACGCTGGCAAAAAGATTCACTTGCTAAGTTTTTGTTTGTCGAGCTATTGTTAAAGGCAGAGGAATAACGACAAAAATGTCTGATTTCCTTTGGACCCGGTTACACACCGCTTCCAACAAGAATGAATGTCAAACATATAGCAACAACGTCTGGGAGGAGATTTATTCATTTTGGGGTTGTCCAGGCTTTTGTCGTCTGCTTTCTTCAAGGGCTGGGAAACAGCAGGGTGGATGGAGGCCTGCTGCTTGAATTCTGCAACCCACTGTAGCAGACCGTGGAGATAAATAGCCTAGAGAAGGAAGGGGGACAGATAGCATTTCCAAGGTAGGCAACTTGAGAGATGAGAAAATGTGGCAGCGGCGGGGCAGGTGGCGTGAGAGTGAGCAGAAAGGCGGGTAGTCTTCACTCTGATGACTGGTGGCATCACCCAGCAGGAGCCATCCAGAGTGCCATTTCAAATTATGGTGGAGTTAGGAGATTCACATCCGTGGTCCAGGACCAGCTCCAGGAGGTTTTAGAAGCTGAACGTCAAGAAAAGGAAAGTCTATTTTAAGATCATTTGTAGTGGTTCTTTCATAGGTTCAGGTGGTTTGTTAGAAAGACATGGGAGAGAGGTAGGGATTTGCATATTTGACTATTTTGTTTTCTTCCGGTTTCTCATTTCCCCACTCTTCAGCTCTCCACATTTCCACATCAGTTTTTATTAAGTCCTCCTGAAAATTCACCAGCATTTTGCCAAGAATTTACATGTGTTTATATGCAATTTTTTCAAAGCAATTTCCCAAATATAATGCATTTTTGTCTTCTTAAAAAAAACCCCAACCTAATATATGCATTTCTTTGCACATACTATCCCAGTACGTACACATTTTTGTACACGTTGCTTGGCTAGAGAACTGTATCACAAAATTCAGGAAAGAGTGAATTTTGAAGGATGGGTATAATTCAGTTTGCATATTGTTTCACGAAGGGTGAATTGGATAGGTTCATCTTTAAAAGTGATTTGCATTGAATTTCTCCCCTATCTCTAGGGAAGGGTAGCTTTCCACAGGGACCCCTGGATTGACTTCCTAGAGAAGCCAATACATTAATGGGGACATAATTATTAATGGTACAGAATCACTGCCAGGAGAAAAGTTGTCAATCTCATGTTGGTGCAGGATTCAGAGATGTGGTAAAGAAATATTTCGAAGCTGCTTCAGCCAACATGATGGTTTCCAAATGTTGGTGAAGTACTGCTCTGATCACCTTGTCCATTGACTGTGATGGCTGTGGCTGCTGGCAGTTGTCCACCAACACTAACATTGACCAAACCTTCTCTAATCTCAGCAAAATTCTTTTGAAATTCCTGGCATTTTTCATCCAGGGCTGGCTCCAGAGGAGAAGGGCCACCTAACACCATCACCATCATCTACCCACCTACATCAAGCTTACCTATGGCAGCAGTACCACAGTCTGTACTGGGAAGCTGCAAGCCACCTGCTATGCTAATACCCAGAATACTTTGATGGAGCAGTTCTTTGGGGCAGCTCAAAAAATGCAACTTCCAAGCTGCTTGCTGCTGCTCAGCCAGGGCAGCCCATAGGGTGTAGGTGGGAAGTCAGATGAGACATCACTACTGATGTGCCCTGCTTGGGTCCTGAATCCATGAAGGCGGTGAAGGTCCTGTGTGAGTGTCTGGAGGTGGTTGGAAGATGGATGGCGGCTAACAGATTGAGGTTGAATCCTGACAAGACAGAAGTACTGTTTTGGGGGGACAGGGGGCAGGCGGCTGTGGGGGACTCCCTGGTCTTGAATGGGGTAACTGTGCCACTGAAGGACCAGGTGCGCAGCCTGGGAGTCATTTTGGACTTACAGCTGTCCATGGAGGCACAGGTTAATTCTGTGTCCAGGGCAGCTGTTTACCAGCTCCATCTGGTATGCAGGCTGAGACCCTACTTGCCCGCTAACTGTCTCGCCAGAGTGGTGCATGCTCTAGTTATCTCTCGCTTGGACTACTGCAATGCACTCTATGTGGGGCTACCTTTGAAGGTGACTCGGAAACTACAACAAATCCAGAATGTGGCAGCTAGACTGGTGACTGGGAGTGGTCACCGAGACAACATAACACTGGTTCAGAAAGGCCTACATTGGCTCCCAGTACGTTTCCAAGCACAATTCAAAGTGTTGGTGCTGACCTTTAAAGCCCTAAATGGCCTCGGTCCAGTATATCTGAAGGAGGGTCTCCACCCCCATTGTTCTACCCGGACACTGAGGTCCAGTGCCGAGGGCCTTCTGGCGGTTCCCTCACTGCGAGAAGCAAAGCTACAGGGAACCAGGCAGATGGCCTTCTCGGTAGTGGTGCCCTCCCTGTGGAACGCCCTCCCTTCAGATGTCAAAGAGATAAACAACTACCTGACATTTAGAAGACACCTGAAGGCAGCCCTGTTTAGGGAAGCTTTTAATGTTTGATGCATTACTGTATTTTAATATTTTGTTGGAAGCCGCCCAGAGTGGCTGGGGAAGCCCAGCCAGATGGGAGGGGTATAAATAATAAATTATTATTATTATTATTATTATTATTATTATTATTATAGTCCAAGTGTGGTTGGTAGGTGGCAACAGAGACAGCAAAAAGTGACAACCCAAGGTGTAGATTCTTTTGTTTTTGCAACACTGTGTGTGTGTATATGAGAAAGAATTTCCTCATTCATCCATCCTATGCTATTAAATTCAGCAAATTCAGATTTAGCTTTGTTTAAAAGAGACTGGAGAAGTTAAAACCATGCCTTTTTGTTCTTTTTGGACTGATGGCGTCTATGTTTCTGTTCTCACAACCCAAAGCAGGCACAGGCCAGCAGTTTAATAAAGCATCCTTTGATTAAAGTTTCCCGGCGTTTGTCTGTCGTTAAGGTGAGCAGAAAGAAGACGTACACCTGATAATGGCTTCTCATGTTTTGAAATGATTTAAATGAGTATGAGCTGAAGAGTCCGCAAGGCAGAGGCTGCCAGTGTAAATGTATTTCTAATTACATGCCTTCACATCCTTGGCAGGGAAGCTGACCTCCCTGTCAGAGCCTTTCACCATGGGTGCCAGTCAGGAGCACCCAAAACACAGGAAGCTCTGCTGAAAGGTCTCGACGATGAATATGCCACTGCAGCTTGTGATGCTGTTAACGTTTTCCTTCATACATTGCCTCCATAGAAAAATGCAGAAAATTGACAATTGTGTGACACACATTCTCTTGTGCCACTCCCCCCCCAGGGGAGCAAAGAATGATAACGTAACTTGTGTATGTATAGTTTATTATCTTTGTCAGTAGCAAAATCGTTTAGCCCGGACACTGAGGTCCAGCTCCAAGGGCCTTCTGGCGGTTCCCTCAGTGTGAGTCACGAAGTTACAGGGAACCAGACAGAAGATCGTCTTAGTTAGTGGTACCCGCCCTGTGGAACGCCCTCCCATAAGATGTCAAGGAAACAAACAAGCATCTGACTTTTAGAAGACATCTGAAGGTCCTTCATAATGATAGGGTGTGTCTGAAGAGAGGGTAGCAGTGGAATTTGGTAATCTTCTGTAATATGGCACCTTGTGCCAGGTCAAAATTGGGCACGCACAAATGGATCTTCTTAATTATGGATCTTCCCAATTTTGCCAAGGAACCACCTTGCACCACCCTAAATCTGGCACTGGGGAGGGCTTATTTATTGAAATAACTACTGTGCATATGTGTGTATTGTCATGTGTATGTACACACACACATACACACACTTTCAACCTTCTCCATCCTCACAGTATTGCTGTTGGTGAAGTCCAGGTCATATGGTATGAGGGGGTGAAAGACAGGTTTCCTTGACTACAACTGAATGCAATGATGTATTCAACTACAGTTTTTAAAAGTTTGCTTCTCATAAGTGAATACAGCCTTCCACTTAAATGGGAGAGGGCAAAACAGATGCCCTGTGGGACCCAGGGGGAACAGACCTTGCACCACGTCAGTAGTGACGCCAGCCATGGCTTATCAAGTCTGCTTCTAAAAGTATAGCTTCTCATCTGCCTTTCCCCACCCCTCTTTCTGTTTTGTTAGTCACTGTCGGCCTGCTTGCCAGCCAAGCCTTTACAAAGTTTTGGCCTTCGTAGAGATAAGAAACGAAAAATTCATGAAAGAAATCTATTTTTCTTTAAAGGTGGGATGGCTTTTACCAGGTGTTGCAACTAATTGCCTGAAATAATGAGAGACTGTCAAGGAAGAATAAGTTATAGCAAAAAATTTCCAATTAACGGATAATGATCAAGATCACGGTGCCAAAAGGAAGCAAGTTCTAGGTGCTTCTAGGAACTTAGGGAAACTTTTCACAGTTTCGTGTTCGCAAGCCTTCTCTAAAAGGTCACCATGTGCTTTCTTTCAAAGGGGTTATAGTTGCTGGAGGGAGGGCAATGATTTCCTCCCCACTGAGAAGGGATATTTCCTGAGTATTATGCCAATGGAACTTTTATATCTGCACCATCCTTTGAAGACATTGTGCACAATGCAATAAATAACCCGGAGTCCCTCTGTTTTCCCAGGCCAGTGGAGCAGATCTCTATGTCATGACCTTGGGGTTCGCATAGGGTTGCCATGTTTGGTAAGGCAAAATATGGGACAGATCAGGGAGGAATTAGGTGGGCTGAAAAGTACTTTGCCTGGTGCAGAAATGACTTCAAAACAACCCATTACATCATCAATCATCAATCTTTATTACGGTCCAGACAAATTGTTACAAAGCAATACACAATTCATACAGCCTACCTCCAGGTTAAACAAGCATTTTGTTCAGAATATAGGGATCATTGGTTCTTGCAACCACCGATAAAAACTTTACCACTGCTAATGTTCTAGCATTTGTCCGGTCTTCCAATAGGAACGTGACATAGTGAGCCTCTGATTTTCCCGGGAAAGGTACCACAATCCATTACTTTCTCTCATTCTCGGACTCTGAGTCTTCATCTCTGACCCACCTGTCTCTGCGTGCACAAAAACTCCCTCTCCCTCTCCACCAGGGCCATGCAAACCCCCTCTCTCGCTCTCCACAACCCACCCTCTGCCCGCACAAATCTTCCTCTCTCTCTAGCTCCTCCTCCCGGCTCCACCCCACCCACCCCCAGCACACATCCTGCGATAACACTCACTCTCGCTCTCATCTTCCCCCCTTCATGGACCCACCTCTGCCCATACAAACTCCTGCTCAGGCTCTCACTATCCTCCTTCCACCAGACCCATCCTCTGCCCACACAGTTTTTAGGATGAGGATGAGCTCAAATACATGAAAAGGGGGTCCGATTTTAAGTCCAGAGGACAGTCCCCTCCCAAAAAAGGGCAATCATGTTTTTCTATGAATTCAGTGGAGCTAACTCACAGTCAAGCAAAAATATGCAATCATATGCACACTTGAAAAAAAGTCACTTAAACTCAGTAGGTCTCACTTCTAAGTATAACTGTATAGCATGATCCCTAATTTGGCTCCCCCACCTCCCTCTTGTTCTTCACACATTGAAAAAGAAGCAAATTTCATAGGGATGTGGATACTTCGGGCACAATTCATTTTTTCAATAAAATTTATTGGATGCACATTCAATACTCAAAATTAATGTTCACAGACTACTACCTCTTGAAGAGAGAGGACCAACATTCTGAGTAGAAAGATGCACTCCTTTGCTCAATAGAAGCATTGATAATATAGGGCTGAGAGAAGAGCTGGTACTTAGCTGTCTTGCTGCTTTATATATTGATGATCTTGGTGCATAAAGCAGATTAAATGAAGAAAGACCAGCGGAATGACATTCAATTGTTATGCTTAGCATGTAACCTCCTGAAAGAGAAATTGCATGTACAAGCAAAAAGGGGATTCTGCCTTTTGGTAGCAAAAAAGAGAAAAGGGGGGGGGAGCTGCAAATGTGAATAGAATTTCACTGCTGCTTTAGACTTTAATAACTTGAGAATTAGATGGAATCACTGCAGGTGATGTTCAGAACAAATGACATTTATTCCATATTATTAAGATTTCTGTGAAATTTATCTGGGAGATATCTGCCATTTTATCTTGGGCAGTCTTGCCACGTCGAAACACCCTCATTTCGTAATGGCTCTGAGCTACAATTATAATTTACACACCTAGATAAAAAGTCTCCTCACCTTAACAGCTCATGAGAGAAGAAAGGAAGGGCTGTGTTTTTTTGCTTCCAATTTACTTTGTCTGTAGTACAGGAGGGAGACCGTGAAAGAGGAATGCTATGATGAACTCGTACTTAGTATTTGTGCTATATAAAGTAATCCACACACACTATCTATCTGTCTGTCTATCTATCTATCTATCTATCTATCTATCTATCTATCTATCTATCTATCATCTATCTATCATCTATCTATCATCTATCTATCTATCTATCTATCTATCTATCTATCTATCTAATCTATCTATCTATCTATCTATCTATCTATCTATCTATCTAATCTCTTAAAAAGCAGAGACATCACCTTGCCAACAAAGGTCTGTATAGTTAAAGCCATGGTTTTCCCAGTAGTGATGTATGGAAGTGAGAGCTGGACCATAAAGAAGGCTGATCGCCGAAGAATTGATGCTTTTGAATTATGGTGCTGGAGGAGACTCTTGAGAGTCCCATGGACTGCAAGAAGATCAAACCTATCCATTCTTAAGGAAATCAGCCCTGAGTGCTCACTGGAAGGACAGATCCTGGAGCTGAGGCTCCAATACTTTGGCCACCTCATGAGAAGAGAAGACTCCCTGGAAAAGACCCTGATGTTGGGAAAGATTGAGGGCACAAGGAGAAAGGGACGACAGAGGATGAGATGGTTGGACAGTGTTCTCGAAGCTACAAACATGAGCCTGACCAAACTGCGGGAGGCGGTGGAAGACAGAAGTGCCTGGCATGCTCTGGTCCATGGGGTCACGAAGAGTTGGTCACGACTAAACGACTAAACAAAAAATCTATATCTCAGAAGGACCAAAAACTATGCTAGGTTCCACTGAATCCTGTGAGAATAGGATTGTACCAAAGATGAAGAGAGGCTTTTGGAATTTATATTTATTCCATTTATATGGTTTGTTTCCTGCCTAACAAGGGCCACCCATTCTCTTTTTAAAAAATATAAAATACACTCTTCATTTAAAGCAAGCAATTAAAAAATAACAATGCAAATGTCAGAATTAATATAATGTACATATAACAAAATGGCAAACATTTGCAGTGACTGTTGACTTTTATGAACTCCTTTTTCAGCAGAAAGGCTGGGGGAGGAATGTAATTTTCTGCATGTCTTCTAAAAAGTAAAAAAAAAGAAGAAGAAAAAGATTGTGCTGAAAAATAAATGGCCCTGATCTGTATTTAACTTGTGTGCCACAAGGCGTTATTAGCCAGAGACAATGGATGGTAATGTCCCTCATACTATCAACTTAATGAGGTACTTATATATATCCATGCTCAGTGAGTGGATGGCTCACATCCAGTGTGGATTAAAATACAGATCTTTTCCTTAATGCATGTATGATCTGTGCATGATTCCCGTGAGGTACTCTTCCACTCATCATCAGGGACTGCCCATCCCCACCCTCGGAAGGCCTGGCAGTGGTGCAGAATATTCCCAAACCTTCCAAAGGTTGAGAAGTCCGCTCCACTTCCCTGTGGGGAGGAGTTGCGGTGGACCGCGTGACCACCCCGTCTCCTCTGGGGGCGGGGGATGAAGTCCCACGTTGCCCAGGGGATCCCGGCCACATCATCGCCAGCCAGCCAATCTGGTGGCTGGGGGGCATGGCCGGGAAAATTTTAAGCTGTGGCTTGCACCAGGGGCTTCCTCTTGAAAGGAATCTGGGGGTGTGGATCTTGTCCAAAGCCCTGGTCGGGGCTAGGGCCATGGCTCAACCCCAATGGGAACTTCTGGGGGAGCTTGAGTTGGTCTGCATTGACAGGGCTCCCCATTCTGGAGGCGCAGATTGCAGCTATAACAAAGGTGGCATTTTTTCATCTCTGCCAAAGCTAAGCAGTTGGCTCCTTACCTCTCTCACCCTGACCTAGCCACTGTGATCCATGAGATGGTCACCTCCAGACTGGATTATTATAACTACGTGTGGCTGCCCTTGAGACTGACCCAGAAACTCCAGTGGGTGCAGAATGCTGCGGCGAGACTCCTTACGGGGTCCTCGCTACAAGATCACATTCACCCGGTGCTATACCAGCTGCACTGGCTCCCGGTGGGGTACAGGATCAGGTTTAAGGTGCTGGTTGTAACCTTTAAGGCCCTATACGACCTAGGACCCTTGTACCTACGGGACCGCCTCTCCTGGTATGTCCCACAGAGGAACTTACGCTCTTCAAACAAAAACATCCTGAAGGTCCCAGGCCACAGAGAGGTTAGGCTGGCCTCAACTAGAGCCAGGGCTTTTTCGGCATTGGCTCCAATCTGGTGGAACACTCTGTCACAAGAGACTAGGGCCCTGCTGGACTTGACATCTTTCCACAGGGCCTGCAAGGCAGAGCTGTTCCACCAGGCCTTTGGTCAGGGCATACCCTGACTCCCTCCTTTGGCAATCTTCACAGAACTTTAGCCTAATGGTTGCCATCAATTTGAGTTGAATTAATTTTATAATGAAATCATTTTAGAATGTTGTACTATTTTATTGTTGTTAGCCGCCCTGAGCCCGGCTGCGGCTGGGGAGGGCAGGATATAAATAAAAATTATTATTATTATTATTATTATTATTATTATTATTATTATTATTAT
>JAXCMG010000099.1:1339609-1366837 GCA_034642415.1 Podarcis siculus | reverse complement strand
TATTATTATTATTATTATTATTATTATTATTATTATTATTATTATTACCGGACTCCCTGTGTGACGGGCAGGAGTCAGATATAGTTGGGTCCATTCAATGTCTAAGCCAATACCGCTCACAGTCTGTAATCAATAAAGTTGTGGCCAAAATTTGCCCAATAACATTAACATAATATCTGTGTCCTGGTGTCTTATTCTTTATGAGGGGGTGGTTGCGGGGTCTTGACACACAACCATTCAGAGTACATCCCAGTTAGGACAAGGGGCAGCTGCTGGATGTCAAAATTAGATCATTCTCCCACCGAAACGTTTCTGGATCCAAGCTCATATCAAAGTAGCTGTGTCTGGAAGCCACCTTCCCTTCCAGGATACGGACAAGTGTGTTTAAAGACTGAGGTGCCAGTATATTACATTTTCTCTGGCACCATAATGGGAAGCCCAGGCTTTTTAAAATCCTTATCAGTTGTGGCGGGGAGAAGAATGGTACTGCATGCCAGGCAAAATGCCAAAGTAACATTTTCTCTTTGCTCTCTAATTGATGTGCAGAGCAAAACGCACTAGCTCGTTCAACCAGTTCTGCTGCAACCCTTCCTTTGCAAAGCAGCCTAATACTTACTAATATGCTGTTAATTATAGTTTTCAACAGGAAAAAAACAACCACTGTTGCTAATGTAGTTAGCAACAAATTTGTTAGCACATTAATGAAATTCAGTGGCCTTTTCCTCTTGACATTTAACCATCAAACAAGTCATTAACCATTACTGATTACTCAGTAATTTCTTAGAAATTATAACTCTATTTACAGAGGGTTGAACGGTTTCCAGTTTACTCTTCACTGGATAAACAATAAACTAAACAACTCACCCTCTTTTTAGAAGCTAGCATGTTGGATTGTCTGCTGAGTGCATCCATTATCTGTATATTTGGAGCTTCGTTCACAAGCTGAATTTTAGCTATGGAAACCAAATCCGTTTGTAGGACAAGGGAGGTATGAAGGAGCTAGAACAGATTATCAGTCCTGGATGATCAAAATGTAATGATGGAACGTGTCACATGTAGAGGCAGTCAGCTAAGGAACTGCAGCTGGAGGAAACCAACACAACACTTTAGAGAGAAGAGATGTCAAAACCAGTGCTTGCAAGACAACCTCTTATGTGTGTAAAATGTAAGGTGGCAGAGGACCAGGATGGTAAGAGTCGTACGAGGAAGGGTTGCAGGTTGGACATGAAGAAGATTCAGGAGCAACATGATAGTGGTCTATGAATATCTGAAGGGTTGCCACTCAGAAAATGTAGAAGACTTGTTTTCTGTTGCTCCATAAAGCAGGAATAGAATCAAAATGGGTGGGTATTGCAGGGCATCAGATTTCAGTTGAACATTAAGAGAATGATAACATTCTTTCAGCAGTGGAACAGAGAGCTTCGGGAGCTGTCTCCTATGCAGGTATTTAAGTAGCATAGAGCTGTGTACACGCTATTAACTTTAAAGCACATTTAAAGGAAATCGTTCCCCTCAAAGAATTCTGGGCTCTGTAGTTTACCCCTCACAGAGTTACAATTCCCAGCAATCCTTTGAGCGGAAATATATGCTTCAAATGTGCTTTAAAGGTATAGTGTGTAAGCCAGTGTTTCCCAACCGGTGTTCCGCGGCACATTAGTGTGCCGCGGAACGTTGCCTTGTGTTCCGTGGGAGGGAGGCGGGCAACTCGGGCGGCGGGGGGCGGCGGCGGGCGGGCGCGGGGCGGCGGGCGGGCTCCCTCCCGCATCCCATCGCCGCTCGCTTCGGCCGGCCTACTGGAGCGGCGATGGGATGTGGGGGGGGGCTCGCTCGCCGCCCCGCGTGTGCTCGCCGCCGCCGCCCCGCCTCTCGCCGCCGCCCCGCCTCCCTCCCACGGCACACCAGCCTACCTCCGTGTGCCTTTGCCCAAAAAAGGTTGGGAAACACTGGTGTAAGCCTCTGTCAGAGATTTCTGCTATGGGTGTTATCTAACTAAATCCTAGACTAGACCCATTGAAATGGGACAGAAACATAAATCCATTTATTTAAGTGTAACTAAATGCAATCCAATAATTCCAAGCTGGCTCCCAAATTTCCAACATATTTTGAACATATTGACATATTGAACAAATGTTGTTTGTCAAGAGAGACTGAAAACCAGTAGAATAATAATAATAATAATAATAATAATAATAATAATAATAATAAACAACAATATATAATTGTTTTATATTGTTTTTACGCTTTCCTTGTTTATTGTTGTAACTGTTTATTTGTTTTATAATTGCATGTTTGATTGTTATAACCTACCCCAGGACCTTTTGGTAAAGGACAGACAAGAAATATAAAAATGTCAGGGTCTGGCTGGGTGAAGAGTAGTGGGAGGCACTAGCTGTGGAACCCCCAAGGGAACCCCCAGATGAGGAAGGCTCAGAGCCCAGGGATTGGTGGTGGGACCCTGAAGAGAGGTCAGAAGGAGAAGACGGAGAGGAGGGGCTGGATGCTGAAGGGGCAACAGGGTTTGGTGAGCAGGAAGAGCCGGTGACAGGGAGAAGTTTAGACTGAGGCTGAAGCAGAGGAAGGGACTCAAGAGGCTCTTGAAGAATCCATGGCATCTCCCTCTCCTGCTGTGACAAACTCCTCACTCGCAGCCTCCAATAACATGCAGAATAATGAGGAGAGCAGAACAGAAACCAGAGGTGCACAGGAACAGTCTGAGACTGCTTGGGAAACATCTGGGAGACAAGGAGCCTAGGAAAGGGTGGAAGCAAGGACCTTCAGTGCTGGCAACTGCTCTGTAAAGGCAAGACCTGCTGGGAAGTGTTGCTGAGTTGTATGCTGTTTCATTGAATAAAGAGGTAACTTCACTGACACGGAGACCTGCATCTGACTCCAGCCCTGACAAAAGTAAAATAAGTAAATAATTATTTACAATGGAATAAGAATGCCGAGTCTTCCACTATAATCTATTTGAACTTTTTGTTTGTTTGTTTTAATAAACCCAGTTACACACAATGGCTATTACATCTGAGCAAGGAGAAATTCAATTTGGATTTCATTTAAATGGAAATATATCCTATTCACACTTTTCTGGAACAATATGAAAATTGCAATACAGCCATCATTCTGAATTCACACTTATCTGAATTTTGTGATTCAGTTCTCCAAGCAACCAATATTTACAAAAATGCATATACGAGGGTAAAGTGTGGATGAAATGAGTATAGTAGTGAAGATAACATACCAAAATGCATTATAGTAGAAAAAAATTGCTTTCAAAAATGTGTACGTTAGTCAAAACTGCATATGAAAATGTGTTTAATTGGAGAAATTTGTTCCAAAATGCTGATGAATCTTCATGAGGATTTTTCTTTAAAACTTTGCAACAGAAATGTTGAGAACTGAATTGAAGAATGGAAAAATGAGAAATACGGGGGACTGAAATAGACAGATCCTTCCATCTCTATGAGTAAACATGCACAGGACTGCAGTGTAAGAGTCATTTTTTAATTGACAAAAAATATAGACTGAAATTATATATTAAGACTTAAGGGTTAACATTGCAATCATAAACATAATTACATGAAAGTAAGTCCTTTTGAATTCATGGAGCTCTGAGTAAAGATATTTGAGATTGGTCTGTAAATAAACTATTATTATGTTAATTTGTCTAAACCCGTATGGTTGACTCAAAATAGAAATTCTGCTTCCTGAACCAACTACTCTTTAGATTATTATTTTTAAGAACCCAACTTGTATTTTTTTTTATTCTATCCATTTTTAAAACCCATCACTGCATATATATCTGCCATCTGTTATTCATGCCATGAGTTATTTATTGTTGGAATTTATTTTATTTTAATATTGAGAACTTTTATTGCCTGGAAGTTTCTCTTCACTCTTTAAATTTAAGGCCTTGGGCCAGTTCCCCCATAAAATATTGGTTGACTGGTACAGAAATGAATGTTTCGTGGGAGGGTTCATTCAGGAGGGAGATGTGTGTTGACATTTTTAAAAAAATCTTGTTACTCAGAGCTGCTTGGAATCTGTTCTAGGAGGGGGAAAATCGCCTTGTTGCCACTATTTTTTCCTGAGGAAAAGATTCTGGCAGCAGCGGTATGGACTGGCCCTATTGCTGGGCAGACTGTGGTGGCCGTTTCAGGGTGTCTCAAAAGGGGAGCAAATCACTATTTACAGCACAATCCTATATATGTTTATGCTGGTACTGAGTGGGTTGCCAGTGTGATGCCAGGCCTAGTTCGGGGTTCTGGTTTTGAACTTATAGAGGTTTATGCAGCTTGGGACACCAGCATCTGAAGAAATGCCTTTCCCTCATATGAACCTCCTTGGACTGTAAGGTAATCACTGAAGACCGTGCTCAGAGTGCCTTCTACTAATGAAATTCACATGGTGGTGACAAGCAGAGCTGACCCATCCATGAGGTAGGCCAGAGTTCCCCAAACTTGGGTTTCCAGCTGTTTTGGACCAAAAATCCCATCATACCTAGCTGGCAGGACCAGTGGTCAGGGATGGTGGGAATTGTAGTCCAAAACCAGCTGGAGACCCAAGTTTGGGGAACTCTGAGCATCCACCTCAGGTGGCAGAACCCATGGGGAACATCCATGGCCACCTCCGCCACCACCAGAGAAGAGAGGAGAAGCATCTGCAGCGGCTTCTTGCTTCCAATGAGATATCACGAGAGCCCCCCAAAATTGTGTGGAAGCCTCTATGTGATCTCATGGACCAGTCACTGTAACCAGGAAGCTGCAGTTTCATGACACTGGTAAGCAAGGCTTCGGCGGGGGCAGCAAGGTGGGCATGTGGTGATGTGCAGGGTGGCACCTTGATGTTTCACCTCAGATGGTGAAATGGGACAGGCCTCCCTTGGTGACAAGAGACATCCTTGTGGCTTCCCATTTGGGGAATTCTGTCCCCAGGGAGGTCCACCACGTGTTGAGCGTAGAGGCCTGGAACATAGAAAACAGATGGAGACTGTGTTTGCTAAATGAAGAGCTTTATTGCAGAGTCCTTCCTTTGCTCACAGTTACATATGGACCAGAGCTCTTGCTCCCAAAATTCCCAGAAGTCCTGGGGTGGACTGAGCTGGATCAAGGATATGCTCAGACATCACACCTGACACCAACTTTATAATCTTTTTTGGCTTCAAGACTCCCGTCTTTGTTTTGCTGAAAAAAGTGTCTCATGAATATAATAAACGAACAGAAAATATTGATATAAGCGACGTATTTTTAAAATATGGCAAGATGGAGTTAGGGGTTTAGCAACAAGTATAATGCAGCAGTTAAGGATAAGAATGAAAACATCAGGATGGGAGGGGTGGGAAGTCAAAAATAAAAATTGAATAAAAATGAATGATACTTTGCAGGCACCCCCAAACTTGGCCCTCCAGATGTTTTGGGACTACAATTCCCACCATCCCTGACCACTGGTCCTGTTAGCTAGGGATGATGGGAGTTGTAATCCCAAAACATCTGGAGGTCCAAGTTTGGGGATGCCTGATATATTGTATGTGAAGTAAATTTGTTTAAACCTTTGAAAAATCTAATAAAAATAATAATAAAAAACAAATAGAAAACACTGAACTAGATTGACCTTATTCTGACTCATTAGGTGGCAACTTCCTATGTTAAGAAATATTCCATTAAATAAAAAACACAATTCTCTCCCCTTGTGATTTTAAGAGGCTGGAAATATTACATTTCTACACATACCATGTATGAGCTCTTCGGAAGAAAGATAGAATACAGATGTAATGAATAAATGCTAATACTATATTCAGCGTAAGTTTCCATAAATTTATCATTGGCTATGAAAAATATATCAGCCAACCTACAATCCAATCCAATCCAATCCAATTCAAAAAATATCCCAAAAGAAATTAATGGTTCTTTCTAAGATTCAGTAGCATCACAGAATTGACCACAGTGGGGTCCTCAGTCCCTATGGGTCTCTTGCATAAGAAATATTCTTCCTTCTGGTTTATACTTCCTTCTGGTATTCCTTCTGGTATTCTACTTTAAAAGACAACTGAAGGCGGCCCTGTTTAGGGAAGTTTTTAATGTTTGATGCTGTATTGTTTTTAATATTCGGTTGGAAGCCGTCCAGAGTGGCTGGGGAAACCCAGCCAGATGGGTGGGGTATAAATAATAAATTATCATCATCATCATTATTAGCAAACCAAGTCTCAGGTATAAAATATACTGTATAGTTAATCTAGATTACGTGTGGACTGATGCTGCTGAAATGCAACTCTTATCATCCCTGGTCATTGACTTGTTTGCTGAGGCTAATTAGAATTACAGTTCAGTGATAAGTGGGGAGCCAAAGGTTCCTGACCCCTGGTGTAAAATGATGTATTCCTTGCCGAATTAGAATTCTTGCACCCTCTTCTTTCCTAAGACCTTTTGTATTAAATCAGAACACACTACTGGTGTTTGACCACCAGTATGATCCACTTTCTTCCAGTCAGGGCTTGTGGAACTCTGCTAGGGATGTTTGTGAAATTTGACATTTTTGCAAATTCTGTTGCAAACTTTCCTGATCTGAATCCCTGAAACTAATGTGTTGACTGGAATTTAGCTACTTAAAAGCTTCTGCACTTCTCTGAAGGTTGCAGTTGAGTTCTGGGCAGTTTAAACACATCAACGCACACTTCAAAATGCATGTTTTTAGGCTGGATATGTCTTTAAATGCACTTTTTACTGCATTTTTGTTAAAAAACACACCCTCAGATTAATGCAGGAAAGGGAAGGAACAGATTTATAGAGGATAGTGACATGCTATGGAAATAGATTGATTCACTCATCACTATTCTGTGGTGTTGGCCTCAGACATTTTCGTAAAAAGTCAAAATAGTGCCCTCCTTGCTAGTATTTACAAACCGCCAACAGATGTGAAGACTGGGGGCTGGAAAATGACACCGCTTCTGTAATCTGCTTTTGAGAAGATGAAGAAAAATATATATCCAACTTCCATTGCTTCAAGGCAGGGCCAGTCCTGGAACTCTGTTAAACAAACAAACAAATTCTCATTAACGTATTAAAAAACAAGCAAACTGATGTCCCTGTCAGACCGTTCAGTGAATTGTGCTGGTACTCCTGAGCACTAGTGCACATAATGAGCAAATGTTGACCATTATCCCTGACAGAGAGACTGCAAACAGAAGCAAAATGTCAGCAGACATTGCAAAGATTGAGATAATGGCTCCAGACTTTTCCGGCTGACAACTGCCATGTGTGCACTTCTGGTTCCCTTTGGGTAAACCAAACCAAAGCATTCGAAAACCAAAATGGAAAGTCACTGCCTTTAAAAAAGGAACAGCACAGAATATTTACTGATTTACAGCTTCTTTTTTACATTGGGAAGGAACAGCTGTTTGTTTGGGACTCTTATACAGTCATACCTCGGGTTGCAGACGCTTCAGGTTGCATTTTTTGGGGTTACGGACTGCCGAAACCTGGAAGTACCGGAACGGGTTACTTCCGGGTTTCGACGGTCGCGCATGCGCAGAAGCACTAAATTGCTCTTTGCGCATGAGCAGACGCGCCGAATCGCAACCCGCGCATGCGCAGAATCATAGCTGTGGGTTGCGAACGCTATGGGTTGCGAATGTGCATCCCGCACGGATCAAGTTCGCAACCCCAGGGTCCACTGTACTCTCTTTCATTTCCTACATTTTTCTCTGTATGCCTTTCAGTTGCTTGGGGACCATAACCAAGGAAGTGCTCTTGCACTCATGTTCCACTTGGGGGCTTTGTGCAGGCATCTGGTTGGCCCCTGGGAGAAGAGGATGGTTGAGCTAGATGGGGCATTGATGTTCTCAGTGTGATCCCAACAGGATGTTGGAGTAGATCAGGGTTCAGCAAACTTTTTCAGCAGGGGGCTGGCCCACTGTCCTTCAGACCTTGTGGGGGGTCGGACTATGTTTTTTTTTTGGGGGGGAGGAATGAACACATTCCTATGCTCCACAAATAATCCAGAGATGCATTTTGAATAAAAGGACACATTCTACTCATGTAAAACCATGCTGATTCCCGGACCATCCGCAGGCCGGATTTAGAAGGCGATTGGGCCGGATCTGGGCCCCGGGCCTTAGTTTGCCTACCCATGATGTGGATGGTCCTTTAGCCTGATCCAGCAGGGCTTTTTGTATGAAACTTGTGTATAACACCAGCTTGGCATTTAGACTGTAAGATCTGGGTTTGAATCCCCCATAAACTATGAAGCTTGCTGGGTTCCATCGGCCAAACCAGGATTACCCAGCACAGACAAACTTGGGGCTCATTTAATAGAAATGGCACAGCCTTTCCTGGACTGCACCACTTCACGCTACAGAGTGTATTGCATATTTGGATGTCCCTGCATATATAAACCTAGCTTATAGCAGGCAGGGGGAAGGATGCATTGGGCCCTTCTCTTGTAGATGCTGGGTTTTTTTTTTCTTTTTTGTTGCAGAAAGTTTTTGGCGGGGAACATTCAATGAGGCAATTCCACAAATGCAGACTTGAAGTGACACAGTCCAGCTCAAGCCTTAGTGTTTGATTCGATTGAAAGTACAAACAGGATTTTGCAGGGTTGCCGTGAACATAAAGGTCACCCTGGATTGCTTGGGTAAATTTCATGACATAAATATGATAAATAATTACATGGGCATCAATCTGTCTGAGTATCTGTAGGGTTGGCAGGAAGCTGAAAGTGGTCATGGTCCTACAGCCAAATGAGACATAGCTGGTAGCTGCTAGAGAAAGGGCCTTTTTAGTGGTGATGCCCTGGTTGTGGAATGCTCTCTCCAGAGACTCACACCCAGCACCTAATAGTGATCTTTTTAGTTGCAGGTGAAAACCTTAGGAAAAAAATACCCAGCCTTTTAGACTCAGTGTTAAGTGGTTTTTTTAGAAGTTGCTAATTACTGTTATTCCATGTGGCTGGTTTCACTTCAGTGTTATTCTGATGCTAGTTTTTTAAAATTATCATTATTCTGTTTTGGATTTTAGTTTTATGTTTTATTTGTATACTTTATGGTCTTAATTTTTACTGTAAGGCTGAAGAGTGTGTTGTATATTTGGATGTCCCAGAATCTATAAACCTAGCAGGGGAAAAGATTCAGCGTGCCCTTCTCTCTTATATCCTGGTTTTTTCCTTCCTTTGCAGAAAGCTTTTAGTGGGGAGAATTCAATGATGCAATTGCACAATTGCAGACTTCAAGTGGTACAGTCCAGGTCAATCTTGAGTGTTTGAGTCTACTGGAAGTACAAACAGGCCTTAATTTTTTGTTCCTGGGTGTAGTATCTAAGATGAATAAATAACAGGGGATGTGGTGATGTCACTATTCCCAGAAAGGAAATCACATTAAAAATAAAAATAAAAATCTGTGTTTATAATCCTACAAAATTAAAGAGAGAAAGGCTCGTGATTAAAGATGGATGAATGTGCTTCATGAGTTTCAGTGCCTCTGTTTCATGTTCCTGGTAGTTTCCTGCTCAGGCTAATAATAATAATAATAATAATAATAATAATACTGTAATAGCAATAATAATTTATTATTTATACCCCACCCATCTGGCTGGGTTTCCCCAGCCACTCTGGGCAGCTTCTGGCAGAATATTAAAATACAATGATTCATCCAGTATTAAAAGCTTCCCTAAACGGGGCTGCCTTCTGATGTCTTCTAAAAGTCCGATACAGTCATACCTCGGGTTGAATGTGCTTTAGGTTGAGCGCTTTTGGGTTGAGCTCTGTGGCAACCCGGAAGTAACAGAGCACGTTACTTCCGGGTTTCGCCACTCGCGCATGAGCAGACGCTCAAAATGACGTCACGCGCATGCATGGAAGCGGCAAAACGTGACCCACGCACGCACAGACGTGCCATCGTGTCTTACTTTCCATTCAGGATACGAACGGGGCTCCGGAACAGATCCCGTTCGCATCCCGAGGTACCACTGTAGTTGTTTGTTTCTTTGACATCTGATGGGAGGGCGTTCCACAGGGTGGGTGCCACTACGGAGAAGGCCCTCTGCCTGGTTCCCTGTAACTTCTCACAGTGAGGGAAACACCAGAAGACCCTCAGTGTTGGACCTCAGTGTCCGGGCTGAATGATGGGGGTGGAGACGTTCCTTCAGGTATACTGGGCCAAGGCATAGAGAGTGCTGGCAGCTGTGTGTAGTTTTGAATCATAGCTAGAGTGAGGATTTACCAAAGGGAGGCCAGTTCGCAAATGCATGCCCATTTACTGATGACTACAACATCAATTACTTTCTTGCATGTTCAAATGGGTGAGCACAACAGACGATTCATATCCCTCCCAGTATCAAACACAAAGGAGCCAGTTCATTTAGCTTCCTGGCATTGGGTATAGAGAAATTGAATCTTGTGTACATTCATGTGTGAGCCGGACCATAATATGAGGCTTTGATGACTTTCAGGAAAATCTGCAAATTGCAACAACTACCATTTGTACCTCCCAATATGTTCTTGTTAGGAACAGAGATACGACTGCCCATTTGGCAGAGGTCTCAGACAGACACCTTTCCCATCATGGCTTCCTGATTCTGTAATGCACAGAGGGTTCCAGTGACTTAACCTGGGAGAATCTGCTGTAGGCCTTCCCTAAGTTGCACTCCCTTCTTTATGAACAGCAACTCTAATCAAGATGGCAGCCCTAGCATGGATCTCTGACATGAGACATGATGATGGTTGGTGCTGTAGCAGAGCAATCTATCAGAAATATATCACAAATAAAGGAGCATTTTCAGACAGTATTCATTCATTTCCAAAACTCACCCTGGATTTGCTTTAGGCTAAGACCTCTTAAGGCGAAGACCTCTGGTCCATCAGATGCCATTATGGCGGGTGACAACAGTGTACAAAATTCCCTTTTTTGATGTATGTGTGTGATATAGCATATGACAGCATAATATCCCGAGGTGCAGGTCAGCTGCCCAGATGATCACCCATGCAAAAATTCTGTGCCTATTTGGGATAATAAACTTTCTTGCCTTCAATGACCTACTGTGACATTTCTTCCTCAGTGGCATAATGATCTCCAGCTCACACATCAGAATATCCTCCGGCTGTTCTACATTATGCAAACCTATTCACATTTGCTCTTACGACATTGTGACTGAAGGAGAATATTAGTAAGGCTTGCAGTTTTGTACTAAGGGCCTATCTTGCTCTCCCCTGCCCCATCCGGAATCTAAACACAGAATCTAGCTTATGCTCTCAGCAATTTATAATAATAATACGTTTAGACTCGAGAATAAAGTCTAGTGAAGTAGTGTTTCGCTACCCAGCTTCCTTCAAACAGTAGTAATTTTGGAGTTAGCAGGGAAATAAACCAAGATTAATCATGTCAGTGTCTAATTTATTATAATATTTGTTCTGTGGATTCTGCTCCAGCATAGACATTTAAAATTTGGATTTTAGAATTGGCACACTGAGCTCTGAGTGACTATACCATTTCCAACACTTTGTCCAAGACACTACCTTGGTTTTTGCCCACAAAGGTCCGTATTGTTAAAGCTGTGGTTTTCTCAGTAGTGATGTATGGAAGCGAGAGCTGGACCATAAAGAAGGCTGATCGCCGAAGAATTGATGCTTTTGAATTATGGTGCTGGAGAAGACTCTTGGGAGTCCCATGGACTGCAAGAAGATCAAACCTATCCATTCTTAAGGAAATCAACCCTGAGTGCTCACTGGAAGGACAGATTCTGAAGCTGAGGCTCCAGTACTGTGGCCACCTCATGAGAAGAGAAGACTCCCTGGAAAAGACCCTGATGTTGGGAAAGATGGAGGGCACAAGGAGAAGGGGACGACAGAGGAGGAGATGGTTGGATAGTGTTCTCGAGGCTACCAGCATGAGTTTGACGAAACTGCGGGAGGCAGCGGAAGACAGAAGTGCCTGGTGTGCTCTGGTCCATGGGGTCACGAAGAGTCGGACACGACTAAATGACTAAACAACAACAACAACACTACCTTGGTTTTCACATCATGGCAAGCTAAATGATGGCTTAGGAGGACCACACAAACATGCTGTCTCCTGGGGAGGAGTGTGCTTTGCTCCTGCCTGTTCCTATTAGCTCAGTATGGTGGGGCAGCTAAGCCAAACTGGCTTGGTGAACCCAGGATCACGCTTATGCCCTCCCCTCCTTAACCATGAGTAACCATGGCTACAGTTTGTGGTTACGGAGATGAGAGCTTAATCACGACCCCAGATTCAGATGACACGCTAAGCCAAACTTAGGCTTAGCTGCCACATCACAGCCTGAGCTAAAGGAACAAGGAGGAACATGGTGCCGTCCCTGAGAACTAGCATGTTTGTGCATTCATGTTGAGCCTGATTTGGCTTGGGGTTACGTATGGATGCTGAGTCAAGCCCAAATAGCTCTCTCCTTTGCCTGCAATGACCTCTCCTTCCCTTCACCAAGGCAAGGAACCTTATTGTTCATAATCTCCAAAGCAAGCCACCAACACAAGAGACACCAGGCAGTTGCCTAGTTTGCATGAAAGCATCTGGTAAGGAAGAAGAGGGAGCAATCTCCTCCAGTTTATGGCTTTCTTCATTATCTCCCTGGCCCGACTAAACACCATTCCCTGCTGACATTCAGACTTAGTGAATCCTCAAGATTCTCTCAGTTGGGGGGCTAACTCAACTCCTTTGCCCACTTCCTCCCATGGAACTAATTTCTAAATGAATAGTTTGATGTTAGCTCTTGTGAAGCTAAGTTGTTCTCACTCCTAGCCGACCAGAGCAGCTCGACAACAGAGAAGGTTGCCAGGTTTGTCGAGAGAGCAATGAGACTGAGAGCTGCTGTCTGAATGACATTAGTGTCGTCACCTGGATTCCTTGCCTAGGATCTTATTATTATCATTACCTCTGCCAAGTTTTAAGTACTGAGATTATTTTATGATAACTATTTCCGTAATGTATTTTTGTTTCTGTCTGTCCTTCGATGCAATGGCCTGTTGGCTATGCAAATAAAGCCTATTCTGTTCTGTTCTATCAGATGAACAATTTATTTTGCAATCACTTTAAGTTTGATGTGTTCTTCTGTTTTTACCTTCAGCTGATCTGGACTAGGTCACAAGATGCTCCCTTAACAAAGTGAGTCTATTGAACTATTGAACTGGAATTATAACTGTTAGCTAGGAAAATCTCTGTTTTATTTTCTTTGATGTTAACCGTTTGCCCTATACTTAATTGGTGTGGAGTCTTTCAAAATAGACTATTTAAAACCAGAAACCTGAAGGTGACTGACTCAGCAAACATCATAATGTCTTAAGGGCTCGTCCATGTTCTTGTTTCTCCTGTGTTTTCTTCCATTTGCCCCATGATTTTAAGGCAAGGGTCTGAGCAATTTTTCTTTTGTCCTGTCCCTTTCTCTGGGAAAAGCCACTGTTTATTACTGAATCAGAATGAACGCCACTCTGTGGAAAACCTGAATGCTGTTTGTTTCCTGTGGAAAGTGGTGCGAGAAAAGGGAAACCTCTTGGACCCTCAGTACCCTCAGAGCCAGTGTAGTGTAGTGGTTAAGAGTGGTAGACTCGTAATCTGGTGAACCGGGTTCGCATCTCCGCTCCTCCACATGCAGCTGCTGGGTGACCTTGGGCCAGTCACACTTCTCTGAAGTCTCTCAGCGCCACGCACCTCACAGAGTGTTTGTTGTGGGGGAGGAAGGGAAAGGAGAATGTTAGCCGCTTTGAGACTCCTTTGGGTAGTGATAAAGCGGGATATCAAATCCAAATCCAAACTCTTCTTCATGGGACAAAAGGAAGTGTGGATTAGCTCTTCCTCAGGAATCACACCCAGATGGGTCTGCATTGTGAACTTGTCAGGCAAGGTGTTTGAGAATCATAGGGTTAAGTCCAGCATGCAGTGATCAGGGGGTAGACAAGTGTTATTTCCCTGCTCACAAGAAACCCCATAATGTTGAAGTGTCTTTGGCTTCAAAGCTAGCCTGAATCCTGGAGACATCAACTCATTAAGAGGGGCCTATCTCCCGCAAGAGCATGCCCTGTAGCATAATTTGTGAGGGGCCTGAGTTGTGAACCATGATGTTCCTGGTGCAAATTTGACCTCGCTTATGAATTCACTAAGGGGCCTTTTATAGGCCAGTATCTCTCAGCAATAGCCCATTTCCTCAGTATGTGGTGAATAAAACTGACACACCTTACAAGGTTGATATAAGGCTTACTAAAAGGATCAGTATGAAATGCAAAGTGGTAGCAAAGTGGTTCTATGGGCCTCTTGCCTTTCCTTCTGCATACTTAGCCCCTTGTGCATTTCCACATTATTTACTTTCCATATGCTGTAATAAATGGTGATGGATTAATTAGTGCAAATGTACGACGATCATCATCAGACAAACTAAACATAAAACACAAATGGCTTATAACTAATCAATAATTATGTGGTATGCTTGATCTTCAGTATGGAGGACATCTCTAAATGGTATCATTAGAATGAAAATCAAATTATAGCACAGCTGTTTTAATTATGGAGACAGATTAAAGCCACAGTCTTCCATGTTCGTTTTGGTTGCCATTTAAGTCTTACTTCCCCTCCCCCCATTTCCCCCCTTTTCCCCTGGCTGCTGCAAAGAAATGGGGAAAATATATATGGATTATATAAGTGCATGAAAAATTCACAATATTGGTTTCCTCAAGGTCTTTCACAGATGTCATCGAGATAAGCACTCTTTTCCTTTTGTAATAAAACAGAGTGGCGAACGAATATGGGAGATTAAAGATAAACTTTAACGATCTATACCCCTCCATTTGGATTTAATTTCTGCCTGGAGATATTTAGTCCTAAATGACAAAAATATATCACTGTTTTTTCCTGACATTGCCATACCTTCTATCCTCTTCATCTGCCCAAATCTAAGTTTATGGAATATGGAAGAAGGAGAAGAAATATTTATTACCCATTTGATCGCATGGCCTTAACTCCTGGGCTGTTTATATTTAGTTTCCTCCATTCTACTCAGCTCCAAGGCAGTTGCACAGAAGCGAGTGAGTGAATGCAAAACTATACACTGGAGATCTTGTGGATCTCCAGTATTCTAGATGGATCCGTTGGGGCTGGGGAGGGGGTCTACCTTCGACTGGAAAATACAAGGTTGAATGTAAATCCAAGGAAGTCCTGATTTAGCTGCGACAATGGAAAATAGGAAGCCGTACAGTGGTATCTCGGGTTAAGTACTTAATTCGTTCCAGAGGTCTGTTCTTAACCTGAAACTGTTCTTAACCTGAAGCACTACTTTAGCTAATGGGGCCTCCCACTGCCGCCATGCCGCCGGAGCACAATTTCTGTTCTCATCCTGAAGCAAAGTTCTTAACCTGAAGCACTATTTCTGGGTTAGCGGAGTCTGTAACCTGAAGTGTATGTAACCTGAAGCGTATGTTGCCCAAGGTACCACTGTATTTGTATTGCATTGAATGAGACCATTGGTGTGCCTACCTCAGTATTGTCAACATGGAGAGGAACAGGGATTCAACCTGGGGTCTTTTTTATGTAGAACTTGTTTTCTACATCAACATTACAACCCTTCCTCAAAAACTGAGGAAGGCTTTGGAATTTGATGTTCTCCTTTATAGGTATGTTGGTGGGATAAATAATAACTTTAAAAGGGTCTAGAATTCTTCAAATGCTTCCTACAGGAAGTTACAAATAGCTGGAAGAATTTCTTCCTCTGACATCTGAGGTTGGAGTAGTTCTAAATCCAGATGCTGATTATTATTTCGTTTTATTTATAGCTTGCTTTTTTTTTTTTTTATGGTAAAAGCCCTCACAGTGAAGATTACAGCATACTGTAAAAATAGCAGATAAATAATCAAAAGCATAAACAATATTCACGATATAAATCATTAGAATAAAAAACAAGAGAGCACCTGCAGATAGAATTTCAGTTTGAAGAGTGTACACTAAAATTAACCAAGTGTATACTGGAAGCCTTTAAAATCCTCACGGAAGCTACATGAACTTCCTGGGGAAGGCTAGTCTCAAGATGTGGGGCCACCACAGAAAAGCTCCTGGAACTTAAAGAGCAGGACTTGGAGATGCTGGTCTTGAAGCTTGGACAGACTTGTAATGGAGCAGCTGTTCCGACAGATATTCTGTGGGCCACTGACTTTTTGGTCCAATGAACACGTGCTTTCCCTATTGCCAAATACCAGGAAAGTTTAAATGTTTCCTTATCCTGTTAACTTGGTTTGCATCCTGCCTATCATTCAAGGAGGTAATGTGGTATGTGTGAAGATTAGCTGTGCATTGTTTGTGAGGCACAGTAGAAATCACTTTAAATAATAACAACAATAGTCTCGTTCTACCCCTGCAACAACTCTGCAATAATAATGATAATGATAATAAATTTATTATTTATGAGTCGCTCATCTGGCTGGGTTTCCCAGCTACTCTGGGCAGCTTACAGCATATATTAAAATAATAAAATATCAAACATTAAAAACTTCCCAATACACGGCTGCCTTCAGATAATAATATATTAATAATACTTTATTATTTATACCCCACCCATCTGGCTGGGTTTCCCTCTCTGGGCAGCTTCCAACAAAATATTAAAAAATACAATAAAACATCAGACATTAAAAACTTCCCTAAAGAGGGCTGCCTTCAGATGTCTTCTAAAAGTCAGATAGTTGTTTATTTCCTTGACATCTGATGGGAGGGCGTTCCACAGGGCAGGCACCACTACGAAGAAGGCCCTCTGCCTGGTTCCCTGTAACTTTACTTCTTGCAGTGAGGGAAACATCAGAAGACCTTCAGAGGAGGACCTCAGTGTCCAGGCTGAATGATGGGTGTGGAGATGCTCCTTCAGGTATACTGGGCCGAGGCCATTTAGGGCTTTAAAGGTCAGCACCAACACTTTGAATTGTGCTCAGAAACGTACTGGGAGCCAATGAAGATCTTTCAGGACCGGTGTTATATGGTCCTGGCGGCCACTCCCAGTCACCAGTCTAGCTGCCGCATTCTGGATTAGTTGTAGTTTCCAAGTCACCTTCAAAGATAAACCCAGAACTCCCTTGTCCAAGCCTCTCCCTCTATCCCACCCTTCACCAACTGGGTGGCCTCCAGACGTATTGGACAACAACAACAGACCCAGACAGCCTGAATTCCATAATATATATAGGTCACCAGGTTGGGAAATGCTGCTTTATTGTGTTCATTGCACTGGCTACCTGTTTTGCCATCTACAACATCATCTTAGCCTGTGTATGCTGAAACTAATGGAAAACCGGGCTACATGCTGATTTCAGGGTACCACAAATCACCTGGTGAGAAGGGAATCAGATACAATGGCTCCAAGGTGAAAGCTGACCTGCTGCCAAGTGGGGGACCCTGCCTGGCACTTGACAGCCCTTAGCAAAACCAGGAAGCTTAGGGAAGGTGCTGTTTCATGCCAACACCCACCCAGCACAGCATCCCATGCTTACCAATAAAAGCAACCTGGGGTGTTGGTGAGCCTCTCTCTGTGTAGGTATCAGATACCCCAAGCATCTCTATTTCCCAGGGATAGTCCTGGATTTACAGAAGCAGTCCCGGTTTCTGATTTGATCCCAGAATGTCCTGTTTTTCTTTAGTATGTTCCTCTTTTCATCCGATAAATGTTGGAGGGTATGGAGTTATGCAATGCCCGAGCCAACCTCTAGAAGACATCTGAAGGCAGCCCTGTATAGGGAAGTTTTTAAAAAAAGAAGTTTGAATTTTTATTATGTTTTTATATATGTTCAAAGCTGCCCAGAGTGGCTGGGGCAACCCGGTCAGATGGTTGGGGTATATTTGTTTGTTTGTTTAATAGGACATCCCTATTTTCATTGGAGAAATGTTGGAGGGTTTGCAGTATCTGTATCAGAGATGTGGTGCAGCGGGAAAAGGGATATTTTCCTGCTTACTGCCTCTAAAGCTATTTGCCTTGAATCTGATATTTGAATATCTAGTTTGTCCTATCAATTGACATAGGTGATTAACCGCGGCTATTTCTACACCAGCTTCCCTCTCAGTTTTTAATTCCCCGCCCTCAGGCCCACAACTGAGAATCAACACAACAGTGTTGCTCTACAGGGTTTTCTGTGTTTTTCTAGGCTTGATCAGTGCCAATTTTCTGCTGCAAATAAAATGCAGTCGCAATCGCCAGCCTGTTCTGTGTAGACAGGCAAAGTGCCATTAGGCTTTTAAGCGCTCTCGTGCCTTTGAGGGAAAATATCCTGTTTGCAGACCCAAGACCATTTTATTGCTTCCTGTTGATAGTGGTTTGGGATTACTAATAAATAGCCTATTAATTGCCCCTTGGATGGCTGATCTTAATTTATCCTGGAGTCAGTTTCCATTCCCATGCTGCGTTCTCGCCCTCTTTATCACCCCCTGAATATTTTTTGTAGTGAAATTACACTATTTAAATAATCTAAATAATAATCATTATGATGCAAGCAGCGCTAAAGGGCTTTTGTTTATTGTTTAGTGCAGAAGCAGCTCAGGTTAGCAAGGTGAGAATGGCAGAGAATAAGAATGCAAAGACGGACACAATCTACCTAGTGAGATATGTGAGCCCATTGCAAAAGGTCTCATGCAGAAAGCGGAAAAGAGAATGATTATTATTTTTTTCTCTGAGAGAACAACTCAACATTCATAGCCCAGGATGCTACTGAGTGTCTTCATGAATTTCATCCTTGTAGCGTCTCCTTCCAGACATTCCTTGAATGTTTCATTTTTAGATGCAGCCAGGGCTGCTTGTTGTTGTTGTTGTTGTTTAGTCGTTTAGTTGTGTCCGACTCTTCATGACTCCATGGACCAGAGCACGCCAGGCACTCCTGTCTTCCACTGCCTCCAGAAGTTTGGTCAAACTCATGCTGGTAGCTTTGAGAACACTATCCAACCATCTCGTCCTCTGTTGTCCCCTTCTCCTTGTGCCCTCTATCTTTCCTAACATCAGGGTCTTTTCCAGGGAGTCTTCTCTTCTCATGAGGTGGCCAAAGTATTGGAACCTCAGCTTCACAATCTGTCCTCCCAGTGAGCACTCAGGGCTGATTTCCTTAAGAATGGAGAGGTTTGATCTTCTTGCAGTCCATGGGACTCTCAAGAGTCTCCTCCAGCACCATAATTCAAAAGCATCAATTCTTTGGCGATCAGCATTCTTTATGGTCCACCTCTCACTTCCATACATCACTACTGGGAAAACCATAGCTTTAACTATATGGACTTTTGTTGGCAAGGTGATGTCTCTGCTTTTTAAGATGCTGTCTAGGTTTGTCATTGCTTTTCTCCCAAGAAGCAGGCGTCTTTTAATTTCGTGGCTGCTGTCACCATCTGCAGTGATCATGGAGCCCAAGAAAGTAAAATCTCTCACTGCCTCCATTTCTTCCCCTTCTATTTGCCAGGAGGTGATGGGCCCAGTGGCCATGAACTTCGTTTTTTTGATGTTGAGCTTCAAACCATATTTTGCGCTCTCTTCTTTCACCCTCATTAAAAGGTTCTTGGATTCCTCCTCACTTTCACAGCCAGGGCTACCAGACTGCAACCTGGAGATTTGCAGTGTCGCTTCAAAACTCCCAATAAAGTGGGGCATGCATGCAGCTGCAGCCACACCTGGAGTTATGCTTGTCACAGCAGGTAGGAGAAAGGACAGGCTATTATTATTGGAAATGAATGGGTCAGGAGAAGACGCAACTGCTTTGTCTTCAACTCTCCTTGAGCCGGAATAGTTCTCTCATAGGTTCCCACACTATGAAAACCCATTGCCTCCCATGCAGGTTGAATTGTGAATATTGTTCTGACACACCAGCAAAGGTTTCTATTCTGTACTGTATGTAGCAGGCATCCCCAAACTCGGCCCTCCAGATGTTTTGGGACTACAACTCCCATCACCCCTAGCTAACAGGACCAGTGGTCAGGGATGATGGGTGTTAAGTTGTGGGTGAAACTATCAGACGACACAGCGATTCTTCAAACAGCTCTTGTTTATTCACAGGCCAGAACAGAACTGAACTGAAGGGTTCAGCCAGCCTGCTTATATAGAGCTCCACTAGAACGCAACAGTAACCATTTTCTGTAACTATCCAATCACTGAATGTCACTTTCAATCCCTTATTTGCATATGTGGACCTGAGTGAAAACTATCTACAGTATCCCCCTGCTGGCCCAGGGTGAGAACTTCAGTACATAACAATGGGAATCTGGAGGGCTGAGTTTGGGGATGTCTGGTATGTAGTCTTGTTGCAAGCCAAGCTCCTGATGTGTGCATCATTGGATTTCTCTGTAATTCTTTCCCAAATAGCTCAATAGCTACTGTTTGGGACCTCCTGTTAATCCTGGAGTGTAGAAACATTAAGGTGAGTCAAGGGAGGCTGAAATGCTTAACTACTGATCCCCTTTTAAAAGCTCTTACCTGCCTGTTGACTTGCCCATTCCTCCTATCACATATGGACTTTGTAATTAAGGTTAAAATGCTGGCAGGTATTGATGACAATTGATGGCTTGTATGACGTTATGAGGCATGACTGCTATTCTTAGGCCTAGTTGTAGTATTGCTAAAATAGAATCACTGAATTACAGAGTTGGAAGGTACCACGAGGGTCATCTAGTCCAACCCAATATGGGGCTCGAGTCTACAACCCTGAAATTAAGAGTTTCATGCAGATGAATAACTATGGAAAAATTACCCTACAAATGTATATTCATTTAACAAGAGATTTTCAATTATTTTGTTTGGGCCCACTTTTTAAAAATGCAAATTGTCCTAATTTGTAGCTCTTGGACTACAGTGTGGATTAGAACACAGTTATTTTCTCCAGTTTTGCAATATGGTTCTCAGCTCAAAAAAATGTATACCAAAAATATTTTACAAAGATGCATATTTTTGGGGGTGGGGGGCATCATACCAAAAGCAATGAATTTCTGTGTCCGTGTTGTTTTTTTTTCCAAAAAAGCAAAATTGAATTAATGTTTGCATCGTGTTTCATATTAAAAGTCAAGGCAATTTACAACTATACAATGAAACAACTAAAAATAATGAGCAGCAGCAAAGTTACGGCTCTGTAGATTTCACAGGTTGTTTTACGTACATGATATTCTGCTGTCATTTTATTTATTTATTGTGAGGTAATTTTAATATCGAGATGTTGCACCCTGCCCCAGTAAGGGGCAGTTTGCTTGCAACAAAGGGCAAGTTATATATATATATATAATTTGGGAATAATTTGGTTTATATTGCTGTAAAAAATTTGCATAACCAAGGCTGCATCTACACAGGCATATAGAACGCTTTCAAAACGATCTGAAATAGATCGTTTTAAAACATCACGGGACAGATTTGTGAAATAAAACATTTTTTTACCTTGTTTTCTTTCATCAGTTTTAGGTTAGACTTGGACACACTATTTTCTATAGTTTTCTCTCTCTCCTTGCTGCTTGTCTCTCTGTTGCTCTGCTCCGACGTCTGGTGTCACAGTTAAATTCTCCCTCCGAGTCCTTTGTTACCTGCGCATGTCAGCCTTTCAAATTCAATTGGTGGGCTCGTTCCCTTTTGTGTCACAGTTAAATTCTTCCTCCCTCCCTCCTTTGGATGGAGGAAGCAGAAGGCGGGAGGAGAAACTTAACGCTGGCCCTCAAATACCATTGATGGTCAGTGGTTGAATGCGGGGGGAAAAGTCAAAACACTACCAAAATGAAGCGATATAAAATAAAAGGTAGTAACGCATTACTTGCGTTATAGCAGAATGCCGTTTGCCCTTTACATGTTGTAACCATTCCTAAACGATCTCTAAATGTAAAACAACTCATGTAGATGAGCCCCAGCTGTCTGGGCAGAATATAAGGAGATAACTGTGTGTTTTCAGAAGCCTAATGTTCCTGTTTAAAAATAACAGCTATACAATACCTGTGATAGGAGACAGTTTCTGTGGATCATTATTGCTAAAAGGAATCGATAGCACATGCGAACTAAGCAACCATCTTGCCAAGAGCTTTTGCCTTTTTAGAAAGTGATATTTCCAGCTTGCCTTAAAAATTGCTGTCCAGGCTACCATTTTTTACCTAACAAGTGCCTTTTTCTTTTTTCTTTTTGGACAGTCTTAATGAGCAAAGCCATTCCACAGTGAGCTGTTCAATACCTTCTTGTAGACCATGCTGTTGCAAGCTGGGCAGAAATTCATCAATGCCTGTCTTGTTGGTTAAAATCATTAGGAAGCAATGCATTATTAAAGAGCTTTCCAGGCACACAGGCTTTGGATTGCTATTGATAACAAATGTTGCTAATGTTCTCTTGCAAAATAGACGCATGGCAAAAAGTCACAGTTTGAATGCGTTGGGGCCGTTTGAAGCAGGGTTATGAACAAGCACAAAATCAAATTCTTTAAAATCAGAAGTGGTGAAGGCCAAACCAGAAGCAATGACAGATGCAATGACAGCAGCCCCAAATTTAAATATTTAGGGGAGAGAGCAGTATTCTGATTTTAGAAAAATGAAGGCCAGGGTCTTTGACCAGTCCCATGCACTATACATTCAAAGCCGTATCATACCCCTTCAAACAGGCATATTATTCCCCCAAAGATTTCTGGGAGCTGTAGTTTGTTAAAGATGTTGAGAGTTGTTAGGAGACCCATATTCCCCTCACAGAGCTCAGAATTCCCCAAGAAGGAGGATTAATTGTTTAACTACTCTCCTTGAGGATTTTGTAGAGGGGTCACAACTCACTCCTAAAATCATGTTTCAGGGCTGCACCTGAAAAGGGTTTCTTTTTTGGTGGGGTGGGGGGAATCCTAAACTGATACTAAAAGGAGGTGGGACTTCCAGTGAAATGACAGTAGGGCACCTGGGTACCTGTCACTTTTTGGAGTGATAAATGGTGTGTTTGCTATTCTTCTCACACAGTAGCCACAATTATGTGCCCTAACCAGTGTTCGGTCAGCTTTGGCACTAGATCTGTGCTCTAGTCTTCATCCAACCTGATTCATCACTTTCAAGTTCCTGATGTGCCAATATGAAATGAGTCTCATATTGCCAAAGTGGGGGAATCATTTCAAAGATTCATTCCATCCCTCCAATCCAGAGCAAGACTAGGGCTTCAACAGGCCTGATAGCTTTCTCAGCTGGAAAATCCTTTAGAACATTTAGGACTTCATTGGGCTTGTTGAATAGTGGGTAGACATAGCAGGCAACGCAGCGATTTCTCTACAGACCCTCTTGTCAGCCCATTTGCTTGGAGGTAGCAGTTGAACCGAGTGAGGTAGGAGTCCCATGATTCAGAGGCTGGGGTAAACGGTGGTAGAGGCACGAGTGAAGCCATGGTTCCAATGCCGACATGGAGGGCGATGGATGGGACACAGCGCTCTAGCCAGAACGGTCAGCTCTGAATTGGTTCTGCTCTGTGATTTCGCTCAGTGTTTCAGCTCCATGATTCAGCTCAGCTCAGAGGGTGGCTGCGTCTGGCTGTGCTCTGATGTCCATCAATCCCATCCTCGTCGCCAGTGTTGAATAGTGGGTAGACATAGCAGACGATGAAGTGATTTCTCCAAAGCAGCTCTTTATTTGTAAGCTGGAACAGAACTGAACAGCAAACAGCTCAGCCGGCCTGCTTTTATAGGCAGCCGGCTGTCAACATTGTAGCAACAACAACCCAGGGTTTCCTGCTTAAAGTAACTGACGTGGACCTGAGTGAAAACTATATACACGATACTCCTGGTGGCCAGGGTGAGAACTTCAATACATAACAGGGCTCTTCAAGAACTTCAAGAATGGAAGTTCCTCATGGGTTCATCCTCCCCCTCAGCAGGAAGTGATTGCTGCAATAAATCCAAACTTTACCAGGAAGTGGACCAAACATGGTAATTTTAACTGTGCCTACTCATTGTGGTACCAGGAGAAAAGTCTAAATTGATGGTATGTCCTGTTCTGTGTGTCAGACTGGTGACAATCTTAGACAGCTCCATGGTTGCCATGGAGGCCATGACGTTCCAAGCTGATCTGCAATCAGCCTCAACTTGAATGTTGAAGTCATCAAGAGCAGTAGGCCTTGGTTCCTTCAACACTGCATCCAGGATCACCTCAACCAGCTCAGTCAGGGAGGTTGATCAGCAGCAAGGCATAACCCCCAATTTGTCTCCCTGACCCAACCACAGATGCAGACCCTCCAGTCCATCTCCTGACTAACATGGTTTCCTGTTGATGGACAGAGAAATCCGATGGACTAGGGTGACACTTTCCTGGACCCCCTGGTCTGCACCAAGAACCCAGGCAGGCAGAGTTGGGTGAGATCAGCCCAACTTGCTCACATACTCAAGTCCCAATGATACATCCCAGATCAGCTCCTCCATCCAAGGTTAAACTGTGAATGAGTAAGGTTGTATTTCAGACTACAGTGGTACCTCAGTTTACGAACAGCCCTGTTTACGAACAATTCTGGTTATGAACTTCTGCAAAACCAGAAGTTTACCTTGGTCTACAAAGTTTACCTCGGTCTATGAACGGAAGCTGAACATTGGGAGGGCACTGGGGGCAGGAGACCTCATTAGGGAAAGCGTGCCTCAGTTTAAGAATGGCTTCGGTTTAAGAACAGACTTCCGGAACGGATTAAATTCATAAACCAAGGTACCACTGTAATCTGGTGTTCAACAGCATGACTGTCATAGCACTGGGTTTAACAACATAACCAGGAGCCCATGATCCAAAAAAGGGAAATGCGATGATGCAGGCATCCATACTCACGCTTCCTCTAATGACTCCCCACTCATTCCTCCCTGTTTCAATTCAATATAAGAAAGAGTAAGCCACTCAGTACTAGCCATAGGAGCCAACACCTAGGGGCCATGGGGGGCTTCATTCTCCATAATAAAATATTTGATGGGCATTCCCATTAAAATGGTGTGTGCGCACTGTGTCATGTGATGGATTATGCAGGGCAGGATTTACCCGGACCCCCACAATACCTTATTCAAGTTGTGCATATTCCGCTACTGGACTATATACATAGTATTGTAATATTTACCTATAATTAGTTGTGTAAATGTTCTCCCCTGTTTGAATTATTTTAAAATTTGCTAGCATTCTCTTTCCAGCTCTTAGAAAGTGCACAGTCCTCCCCAATAAGGAAATTGCTCATATAACACGCATTTGAACCAGGCTACCACCCAATAGGGACGCGGGTGGCGCTGTGGGTAAAACCTCAGTTCCTAGGACTTGCTGATTGTAAGGTCGGCGGTTCGAATCCCTGCGGCGGGGTGAGCTCCCGTCGTTCGGTCCCAGCTCCTGCCCACCTAGCAGTTCGAAAGCACCCCAAAGTGCAAGTAGATAAATAGGTACCGCTATTTCTAGCGGGAAGGTAAACGGCGTTTCCGTGTGCGGCGCTGGTGCTGGCTTGCCAGCTGCAGCTTCGTCACGCTGGCCACATGACCTGGAAGTGTCTTTGGACGGCGCCGGCTCCCGGCCTCTTAAGCGAGATGAGCACGCAACCCTAGAGTCGGACACGACTGGCCCGTATGGGCAGGGGTACCTTTACCACCCAATTTAAAAATCAGAAAAGAAAAATTCAGCTCACCCACCAGTTCTGAAACCAAAGGGTGCTGTGATCGATAGGATTTCTCTGTCTATCCCCAGGAAACCATCCAAACTGAAAGCTGAAAGAGCCTCAAATATAGGTATCATGATCATATGTTGTAGACCAGTGGTGTCCAAACTTTTTTCAAAGAGGGCCAGATTTGATGAAGTGAAGGGCCATGAGGGCTGACCAAAGTTGTTAACCTTTTTTTTAGGATTGAAGTTGTTGAGGTTTTTTTAGAATTTTACCCCAGGAAATAAACTGCCACGGGGGCTGGATTAAACTTACTGGCAGGCCGGATTAGGCCCCCGAAATGGACTTTGGACATGCCTTTTGTAGACAGTTCTGAAGTAAACTGGAATACAAACAGTTAATTTCCTGCTCCCGATCAGATTTCTGATCTTATGATTTCCTGAGCTATCACGTTGCTCTTTAACATATTGTCTTCCAGTCTAAGCACACTCATCTACAAATAAGTTCCATCTAAATTAATTGGATTTACTTCTGAGTGACCTTGCTTAGGATAGCCTTCAACCTCTTGACACACCCCTGAGCTGCCAATCCCTGCAGCAGCTGAGTCATCAGGTTTAATTGAATAGCCCTTAAATTGATCATGTGCTATATAAATGGATGTGGAAGGGTGACCAGTACAGTTCAGGAGGTTTGGAGCTATTTATAAGCTCCTTGAATCCTGTTAATATGAGTTCCATTGTTGACTGCTATATTCTGACTATCATATAACATTGTTGCGATTTCTCCCCCTTCCTTTCCCCTTCCTTATTTAGATGCCCCGACTTCTCTATGGCAGCCTTTGCCAACTTGATTCCCTCCTGATGGGCACAACATCTGCAGAGCACCAAGCTGGTGAAGGATAATAATAATAATAATAATAATAATAATAATAATAATAATAATAATAATTTTTATTTATACCCCGCCCTCCCCAGCCAAGGCCGGGCTCAGGGCGGCTAACAAGCAATAATAAAAACAAGTTGAATGAATACAACTTAAAAACAAGATTTAAATACAACATTAAAATATTGAAACAATAAAATACTAAAATGCAGCCTCATCACAGGAGGAGAAAGGAAAAAGAAAAAAGAAAGAGGGGGAGGGAATCAAATTGGCTCCAAACCAAAGGCCATTATGGTGTTGTTGTGATAAATATAAATATAATTATTTATTAAATTTGTATACAGTGGAACCTCGGTTTCTGAACGTAAACTGTTTCGGAAGATCAATTGACTTCCGAAAATTTTGAAACCCGAAGCATGCATTTCTGGAAGTCTTTATGTCTGGAAAACTCAATACGGAAGCCATGTGGCATGTCCAGCTTCTGAAAAGTGTTCAAAAACTGAAGCAGTTACTTCCAGGTTTTCAGCGTTCAAAAGCCGAAATGCTTGACTTCTGAGGCGCTCAAAAACCAAGGTTCCACTGTACTGCCCTATACCCACAAGTCTCAGGGTGGTTCACAAGATAATGTATAAGGGTTTATGCATGCAGATAAAAAGGGCAAGGAAGGGTTACTTTTGGTGTGCTGTTTTATTTGGGCTTGCACCCAATAGTTAGGCATGTGAGAATGAGTCAGCGATCATGTGAGAATGACTCAGCACAATCTACTAATGACCCACCTAAGTGGTACTCAGGATATCACTCAAGAAATCAC
>JAXCMG010000099.1:1278583-1334609 GCA_034642415.1 Podarcis siculus | reverse complement strand
GGACACCAAAACCTGCATTCCTGTACCCGTGAAAATCTACGAAAGCATATATATATATATATATATATATATATATCCCGCCCATCTGGCCAGGTTTCCCCAGCCACTCTGTGCAGCTTCCAACAGAATTAATGATGATGATGATGATAAATTAATAAAAATAAAACATCAGATATTAAAAGCTTCCCTAAACAGGGCTGCCTTCAGATGTCTTCTAAAAGTCAGATAGTTGTTTATTTGTAATACTGAGCCAAACCATAGCTTAATATGAATCTACAAACTGTTCAGGCTCCCAGACAGGAGATTGTAGCTGCTTTGCTTCCACTGCCGTCCTGCTGATACTTCATTGCTGTGAGCTAAGTCATGGGCTAGCTTAGCATGTTGTCAGAACCCAGGCTCATGGTTTGTCTCTTCTAGACAAACCATGAGCTGTAAACCCAAGAAGAAAGCTTGGTTACCACTTGCAGTTTGTTTGGAGTGTGAGAAATGCTAAGTCAAACCATGGCTTAGTTCACAGCAGCTGGAGGACCAGGGGACGAACAAGGCTGCTGCCATTTCCTCTCTGGGAACCCACTTGTTTGTGCATGTGTGCTTAGCCATGGTTTGGCTTACTATAGTGTTACAAAAGAATTGGGCCAATATGTTATTGATCCCCTAAATGGTAGTTTTGAGAACCAGGATTCAGCACTATGTTTGCATACTTCCTGCTTTGGTCCTGGCTTGAGGATTAACAGTGTTGTGATTAAACTCAGAAGCTGCACCATCAAGGGGTGTAGAGTGTTGGCATGCAGAGGGTCGCAAGGCCAGCTGGCTAGCCCCAGCTGGGTCGTCTCCTTCCAGCCGTCCCACTCCAAGGACCCATCAGCCTCCGACATAAATCAGTGACCCAGGCTTCAAAGCCAGGGCACACTATATCGGCCGAGCAAACTGTGCACACAGAATAGGCATGAGGCTTGTGGAAGCATACTACAACTACAGATTTATTAATCATAAATCAGGACGAAGAAACATGTTGTCTCTCTCTTTGTCTTCTCAGAGAGAGAGAGAAAAGCAAAAGCTATACACAAACAGAAATTCCCGGCAGACTGTGCTGGAATGTAAACAGACATGTGACACGCAACAGTTCCATGTCTGTATCTAAAGGTGGAATGGCAGGAGGAAGAGGGTAGTGTTCAAGCACAGGTGTTATTCCCAGTCCTCCAAACCATAGAGTCTTTATACATAGCTCAGAGAGTACAGGAATGAACACTTAGAAAAGTGTAAGCACATTGACGATAGTATTTTAATTGATTGCCAGCTTATTCAGTATAAGTACTGAGTTAATCTGCCAGATAAATTGAGGCAAGGAAAAAGTGCTACCCACATAATTAATTCTACTTAAGTAATAGAGGTAATTTCAATATAAAATTACTTAGATTAATAAAAGTGCTGTGTTATCTATTACTTACAACTTTTGGATGTAAAGGAATTTGTGTGTATTTTCCTAAGATACAAAGTAAGTTGGGGGGAAACATTAAGAAGTAGCATCATTGAAAGGAGAGGGAAAGAGAACAAATTCAGGCATATGTAGTTCTTTGTTCTGTTGTGTCTTTCTTTACAAGGATTGCTGCTATTACTTGACTGTGTAGCATTGTTGCTATGGATAAGTTATGGTGGATCATTCGCCTTTATTTTGTCAGGAAATTACCTAACCATGGAAGATAAACTGATATGGGATAAGCGCATCATGCTTTTACTATCACTAAAATTGAGGCTATCTTTGCACTATCATTTTACATCATTTAACTCTGTTTATCTGTATCTTTAGTAGCACTAGGTGGAAATGGTCTGATTTTGAGTGCAGATATTTCAAATGGTAGACAATTTTGGGCCAGTTCCGTTCAGATATGTCAAGGATTGCACCCCATATCCCACTCCTGCTCCTATCAGTGTCTTTCAATCACCTGTCTCCCAATGTTTGTCTGTGGTGCTGTGGTCTAAACCACTGAGCCTCTTGGGTTTGCCGATCGGAAGGTCAGCGGTTCGAATCCCCATGACGGGATGAGCTCCCGTTGCTCAGTCCCAGCTCCTGCCAACCTAGCAGTTCGAAAGCACGCCAAAAAGTGCAAGTGGATAAATAGGTACCGCTCCAGCAGCAAGGTAAACAGTGTTTTGGTGCGCTGCTCTGGTTTCGCCAGAAGCGGCATAGTCATGCTGGCCACATGACCCGGAAAAACTGTCTGCGGACAAACGCTGGCTCCCTCAGCCTGAAAGCGAGATGAGCGCCGCAACCCTAGCGTTGTCCGTGACTGGACTTAACTCTAATAATAATAATAATAATAATAATAATAATAATAATAATAATAATAAATTTATTATTTGTACCCCACCCATCTGGCTGGGTTTCCCAAGCCACTCTGGGCGGCTTCCACAAAGACCAAAAATACACTAAGATATCACACATTAAAAACTTCCCTGAAGTTAAGATGTCTTCTGAATGTCAGGTAGTTGTTTATCTCTTTGACATCTGATGGGAGGGCGTTCCACAGGGCGGGTGCCACTGCAGAGAATGCCCTCTGCCTGGTTCCTTGTAGCTTTGCTTCTCGCAATGAGGGAACCACCAGAAGGCCCTCGGCACTGGACCTCAGTTTCCATGCAGAATGATGGGGGTGGAGACGCTCCTTCAGGTATACGGGGCCGAGGCCATTTAGGGCTTTAAAGGTCAACACCAACACTTTGAATTGTGCTCGGAAACGTACTGGGAGCCAATGTAGGTCTTTCAAGACTGGTGTTATATGGTCTCGGCGGCCGCCCCCAGTCACCAGTCTAGCTGCCGCATTCTGGATTAGTTGTAGTTTTCAAGTCACCTTCAAAGGTAGCCCCACGTAGAGCGCATTGCAGTAGTCCAAGCGGGAGATAACTGGAGCATGCACTACTCTGGCGAGACAGTCCGCGGGCAGGTAGGGTCTCAGCCTGTGTACCAGGTGGAGCTGGTAGACAGCTGCCCTGGATACAGAGATACAAATGTCAGGGGTCATTTACCTTTACCTTTACACATGTAAAATGAACCCCAGCAGAGGAAACTGCTCTAGTTACTGCTTTTACTCATTGTGTCTAGGGGGCTTGGGAACTCTAGCCCAGGGATCACCAACCTTTTTGGAGCCTGTGCGTATATTTGCAAACTGGAGAAATTTAATGGGTACCACACAAACACTGCACCCAAGCACACATCACAACCTATTCCATGGGCTGAAATCGAATGCTTCTTTCAAAGCTAACTGCAGTGGGGAGAGGGGAATCGGCAGGTGTTTCATTTTGAAGGCCCCTAATGCAGAAATATACATAGTTTTAAATGATTTTTTTTAATGCAGCACACAATAGACATGCATATCTCAACCATCAAGAGACATTTATAAATCAATTACCTTTCCTGCATGTTCTCTTTAAAAGTGAATGAATTTGTAGCATTTCAAAAACAAAGTCAATAAAGTAGTTAATGTCCCATCCCAAAGTCATCTATGACTGCAGACCTGTCTACTCAGAAGGAAGTCCAATTGAATTCAGCTGGGGTTTACTCACAACTAAGTGTGGACTGCAGTCACTAACAGTTCAGAGCCAGTGTGGTGTAGTGGTTAAGAGCGGTAGTCTCGTAATCTGGGGAACCGGGTTCGCGTCTCCGCTCCTCCACGTGCAGCTGCTGGGTGACCTTAGGCTAGTCACACTTCTCTGACGTCTCTCAGCCCCACTCACCTCACAGAGTGTTTGTTGTGGGGGAGGAAGGGAAAGGAGAATGTTAGCTGCTTTGAGACTCCTTAAAGGGAGTGAAAGGCGGGATATCAAATCCAAACTCTTCTTCTTCTTCTTCAGTATAAACTTCCTACCTCACCAGTCTACTAGATGACAAGCCTACAGAGTAATTGCCTGCATTCTATGGTAAATGGGCATCAGTATTTTCCCAAAGAACTAACTCTATGTGCTGCCTCAACACATAGTCATGCCATTTCTTGTACTTTGGTGGTTAGGACATGGATCTCCTATTTATCTGTGATGGCTTGGAGGTGGATGTAGGGGCAGTTAGAAACAGAGGACTGTCCTCTGTAAGTAGGATAGATGGTCACCTTAGAGTAAAAAGATACAGATCAGAGGTTTTAAATCATTCATATCTATAGCTACAATCTCTACTGCCAACGTATCTGAATATATTTCTTTTTGTGCAGAAAGTATCAGTGGGTGGATTACAAATATCTTTCCATGGAACCATGTTACACAGAAGTTTTTTTTAATTAGTCTGCTTTTATATTTAATAGTTAAACAAGGCATTAATTTCATTTGTAGATAATTTATTTTGAATTAGAGCTTGTGAATATACGTACTTTTTAAATGCTTGGCTAATTTATTGCAAAGCAAAAACAAATTTGTTTAGAGAGAAGGAGCAAATTCCATAATTTAAGCAATTCAATTATCCTAATTAGCAATGGTTTTACTTAATGCTCATGAGAGTAAAGAGCTAAATGAGACTACAATAGCTCTTGAGGCAGGGCACAGATCTCTTACTTGATAGGGTTTCACTAAAGCATTTTTTTAAAAAAAGATGATGGCATCTTTCTAGTCCTCATTGGAGATGCTGTATACTTTATTCTGGTTACATTTTCCATTCATAAAGCACCTTTTAAGTTCATGCACACCTTTGTCATTATTACCTAATTTGTCTTTGGGTGAAAGAGTGGTAGCAAGGTTGTAAGATACACATTTGCTACATTGAAAGGCTTTTACTTTCAGGGTTGAAAATGAAACAATTTGCAAGTCAATCTAAATATGGCTTGATACAAATACTCCAATAATGTAGGTTCCAGGAGAGGAAATTGCAGCTGCTTTGCTTTCCCTGAGGTCATGCTGCAGTCCTGCGAGCTAAGCCATAGGTAAAGGTAAAGGGACCCCTGACCATTAGGTCTAGGGTTGCGGCGCTCATCTTGCTTTATTGGCCGAGCAAGCCAGTGTACAGCTTCCGGGTCATGTGGCCAGCATGACTAAGCCGCTTCTGGTGAACCAGAGCAGCACACGGAAACACTGTTTACCTTCCTGCCAGAGCAGTACCTATTTATCTACTTGCACTGGTGTGCTTTCGAACTGCTAGGTTGGCAGGAGCAGGGACCGAGCAACGCGAGCTCACCCAGTCATGGGAATTCGAACTGCCGACCTTCTGATCGGCAAGTCCTAGGCTCTGTGGTTTAACCCACAGCGCCACCCATGTCCCTGAGCTAAGCCATAGATTGTACAAATTCAGCATGTGGCTTGTTCTTGCTTTGCAACTTGCGCTTTGTCTGTAGGCAGCAAACCACAATGACATGCTAAGGTCCCAGCAGGACTGGATGAGCAGAGCAGCCATGGGCCTTCTCTCCAGGAGCTCACTTGCCTGTGTGATTGTGCTGGACTTAGTGTGCCATCTGAAATGATCCAGTGTGCGTTCAAGCCACACATTCCTGCACCACACAACTGCAAACAAGTGAAGCAATTGTGATGCAGGGATTGAACAGCATGGATTGTGCCAGAGGTTCTAACAGTGCTGGTTGGTGAACAGGCAAGGGGTTTGGGGGAGGAGGTACCTGGTGTCACTGCCAGACAGGTGCTCTGTGCTCTGATCAAAACTTAATGGACAAACTCGGGGAGATATTTTTGCAGGACCAGTAGCTGCACGGTGTCTTTACTATATTTAATTAATCACCTTCATTAATGATGAAAGCAACATACAACCATGTCATGAATTGCAGTTTACAAACAGTGCTAAAAGCTCAGCTGTCCAAAATAAATAATCCCATCTGTGCACCTGGATCTCAGGGAAAGCATGCCAAGAAATTCATATTCAGCTGCTGCCTCTCTTCCCGTCACCCCTGGTTATGGAATTTCTTCCTCGAAAGTCTGAGCCTGAACACCATTCATTCAATACATTTCTACACTGCCCTTCATCATAATTATATACGCACGATGGTTGACAAGTGTAAAATTATAAAAAATATAAAACACAATCACACATTAGAACCGGTACTAAAATACATAAGTCAACAGAAGAAAGCAGTCCCTCATCACAAATGGGCAACACTGCTCAGCCCCTCACAAATGCCTTGTTGAAGCAAGTTGGCATTGAAAGCCATGCAATTTAGATGTCAGCCATATTTCTGATGGGAGGGGATACCATAGCCAGGGTGCCACCACAATAATGCCCTATTTTTAATCACCACCCAATGTATCACAGTGTGTGGTGGGACTTCTACACTAGCAGCCAAAATTGTGGAAACCTTCTGGGAAAACTGTATTTCCAAGGTTTGATGGCTCCTCCTCTCAGCTCCAGTACATAACATCAACAGCTGAATCCTACTGTGACCTGATTGAATCATTGCTAAAACAAGATGACACCTGATTGGCTCTCTAAACGCTCATGCTCATTGGCTACATTCAAATTAAGGGAAGCTACTGCATACCAACCTAAGCAAGTTGTGCTTCCTTTTTCTGGTTATTTGGCTATAACTTTTGATAGAATATTGATAACTGAACAAACTTTGTTGCATTGCATTCTTCATTAAATTATCTTTCCATTGATATATAATTTTATGGTATTACCACTAAAAAAGTGGTGTTATGAGCCATCAAACCTTGGAAATACACTTTTCCCAAAAGGTTTCCACAATTTTGGCCACTAGTGTAGAAGGACATCTCCTGCAGGCTTAAGAGTTTGGGTAGGTTTAACTAAGGGGGATGGGGTGGAAATGTCCCTTTCAAGTAGAGTGGTACCTTGGGTTACACACGCTTCAGGTTACATACGCTTCAGGTTACAGACTCCGCTAACCCAGAAATATTACCTCGGGTTAAGAACTTTGCTTCAGGATGAGAAGAGAAATCTTGCTCCGGTGGCGCGGCGGCAGCAGGAGGCCCCATTAGCTAAAGTGGTGCTTCAGGTTAAGAACAGTTTCAGGTTAAGAACAGTTTCAGGTTAAGAACGGACCTCCGGAATGAATTAAGTACTTAACCCAAGGTACCACTGTATTTGGGTCCTAACTGATTCAGAGCTTCATATGCCAACCGCAAAACCTTGAATTGGGCTTGGCGGCACGTAGGGAATCAGTACAGCTCTTGTAAACCCAGTCTTTTATGGATACAACAAGCCACACCACTCAGCGCTCTGGTGGCTGTCACATTCTGCACTATGTGTGGCTTCTAAGCTGTGATCAAGGGTTGCCCCACATAGAACACATTATGCTATAAATGAAAGGTTTTTGAAGTACTGTATATGCTACTGGGTCCAGGCTGTCTTGCTCCAGGAATGACCAGAGCTGGAAAGAGGTTATTTGTGTCACCTGCACATTAACTGATGATGTTGGACGTAGAAGTTCCCCCACCCCCACCTCAATTATGAAGCCATTCCTTTAAGGCAGGCATGTCCAAAGTCCATTTCAGGGGCTTAATCCGGCCTACCGGTTGGTTTAATCTGGCCCCTGTGGCTGTTTATTTCCTGGGGTAAAATCCTAAAACAATACAGCATTAAATATTAAAAACTCTAGTTATCTCCTGCTTGGACTACTGCAATGCGCTCTATGTGGGGCTACCTTTGAAGGTGACCCGGAAACTTCAATAAATCCAGAATGCGGCAGCTAGACTGGTGACAGGGAGTGGCCGCTGGGATCACATAACACCAGTCCTGAGAGATCTGCATTGGCTCCCAGTACATTTCCAAGCACAATTCAAAGTGTTGGTGCTGACCTTTAAAGCCCTAAATGGCCTCGGTCCTGTATACCTGAAGGAGTGTCTCCACCCCCATCGTTCAGCCCGGACACTGAGATCCAGCACTGAGGGCCTTCTGGCAGCTCCCTCACTGCGAGAAGTGAGGTTACAGGGAACCAGACAGAGGGCCTTCTCAGTAGTGGTGCCCACCCTGTGGAACATCATCCCTTCAGATGTGAAGGAAATAAGCAGCTATCTTATCTTTAAAAGACATCTGAAGGCAGCCCTGTTTAGGGAAGTTTTTAATATTTAATGCTGTATTGTTTTCAACACTCGATTGGAAGCTGCCCAGAGTGGCTGGGGAAACTCAGCCAGATGGGCAGGGTATAAATAAGATATTATTATTATTATTATTATTATTATTATTATTATTATTATTATTATTAAAAAACACACCTCAACAACTTCAATCCAAGCCCAAAAAAAGTTCAGCAGCTTCACAACTTCCCATGGCCCTTCACTTCATCAACTCTGGCTCTCTTTGAAAAAAGTTTGGACATCACTGCTTTAAGGGGAATGCAGGCCTGTCTCTAAAGCAGGTCATCTGTATGCTAATGACTCCAGGTGTGCTACACAGCAGGCAGGCAGGTGATAAGGACAGGTGAAAGAACCAATGGGAGTCTTGGTGAACAGTGGGTGCTTTGGCTCTTTGCTCACCTTGGAGCCGAAAGGTGCAAGATGAATCTCAAGGCTGCCTTCTGGCAACCGAAGCCCACATCTTTGGACTGGAGAAAGCTCTGAATCTAAACTAGAGAAATGAACAAACACGGCTCCTTGCTAAAAATAACAAGCAATTAAAAAAGCATGCCACACATCCTGACAGTAGGGTGGTGAGCATGAACAAGACATAATCTAAATATTGGTTTGAGGATGCACCTTAAACAGAAAATAGCTGAGGCTCCAATACTTTGGCCACCTCATGAGAAGAGAAGACTCCCTGGAAAAGACCCTGATGTTGGGAAAGATGGAGGGCACAAGGAGAAGGCGATGACAGAGGATGAGATGCTTGGACAGTGTTCTAGAAGCTACCAGCATGAGTTCGTCCAAACTGCGGGAGGCAGTGGAAGACAGAAGTGCCTGGCGTACTCTGGTACATGGGGTCACAAAGAGTCGGACACGACTAAATGACTAAGCAACAACAACAAGTTTCTTTCTACTGAGAGTACCACCCGCCTCCTGTGGTGGTTAGATTTGACCCTAACAAATGAAATGAAAAAGTATCAGCGTTAGGCCTGTCAAGAGAGTGATGTTCAGTTAGTCACTGAAGGGGACATTTTTAATAGAGCTCCTAAGCATATGTTAGACTGGTCCTTTTAGAAGTGGGCTGCGCTATACTTAGCAGGAATTGGAAATCTAGAGCTTTTAAAAGATTAAAGCATTTGCGTAAGAACTAGGAAAAGCAAGCCGCTTTTTAAGTTTTCTGCATGGCTGGATAATTGCACCATTCCCTCGACTTTTTGTTTGTCTGAAAACAGAAAGAACAAGCACCTCTCTCAAGCATCTACTTCCTTTTCCCTCTTTCTGACCCCAACATCATCCTTATTCTTTTGACTTCCTTAATGAGGCTGCTGGTTTCTGAAAGGGATTCATCTGGAAACATTTGCTCTGATGCAGCAATCTCTTCTAAACCGGATGCTTCATTTCACTGGTGCCATTAAGGGGCCACACTTGTAAAACGCCCAGTTACTGCTGACTTCCAGGCAGAAATGTACATGTTCTCTTCAGGTTTGATCATCAGAGAAAATCTCACAGTACCAATCAGACTTCGCTCAGTCAGCCAGATGAATTGAAAAATCTTCAAAAGCCAGATCCTGAGCAAGAGTAAAACAAAGTAAAGAGCCCAGAATATAGCAAGATATTGAATTACAGCCTATGCCAAAGGGAGGGTTTTTTTTTGGGGGGGGGGAGTAGCTAATTAGCTACTGTCTTAATGACAGTATTTTACCTCTTCGGGAGCCATGCTGAATTGACAGAGGGATGCAATGAAGGATGCTTGATGAGTTTACCTGAACTGGGCCTTTGATGAAGCTCAGTGCTGGCACCTCTGCTTTACAGTGGATATGTGGGTGGCTGTGTGTGATGTCTGGGTGGATGTGTCTCAGACATTCTGCTGCCTCTTTCCTCCCCTGGTGTGTCTGGAAGGAGATCAAAAAGCACCCTCTTACATGTTAAAAACTACCACAAGTTTGTTGAAATAAAAAAAAAATTAAAAATTGTCCAGTCACACCTTAGAGACCAGCTAAGTTTGTTCTATGGGGATGCGGGTGGCGCTGTGGTCTAAACCACAGAGCCTAGGGTTTGCTGATCAGAAGGTCAGCGGTTTGAATCCCTGCAACGGGATGAGCTCCTGTTGTTCGGTCCCAGATCCTGCCCACCTAGCAGTTCAAAAGCACGTCAAAGTATAAGTAGATAAATAGGTACCACTCCAGCAGGAAGGTAAACGCCATTTCCGTGCGTTGCTCTGGTTCGCCAGAAGTGCCTTAGTCATGCTGGCCACATGACCTGGAAGCTGTCTGCGGACAAATGCCGGCTCCCTTGGCCTATAAAGCGAGATGAGCGCCGCAACCCCAGAGTTGTCCGCGACTGGACCTAATGGTCAGGGGTACCTTTACCTTTTAAGTTTGTTTTGGGTATAAGCTTTTGTGTGCATGCACACTTCTTTAGATACACTGAAATAAAAGTCACCAGACACTTCTATATAGTGGGTGCGTGGGGTAGGGTTTTTCTCAGAAGGGTAGTAGGAGATGGGTGATTGACTCAGTGAGTATGGTAAACAAGTTTGTTGTTACATTTCAACTGTGAATTCTGATTTGTTTAATCTTTAGCTTTTCTAAAGAAGTTGGGATCCTAGCTTGCATGGACAACCATAGTTTAAACTTTAAAATAACCACAGTTTGTGCTCAGTTGTTGGACTTTAATTTTAGCACCCCGACTTTTAGCGATATCTTGGACATAGGGCCAATGGAATCAGGCTAGTAGCACAACCCATAGAGGCAGTAAAAATGTATCAATATGGTATGTTCCATAGATGGAGACTTCAAGTAGAAGTCTGCACCCATCTAACCAATTACTGAAAGGCAATCACATATACGGATCGTTATAGTCCAATCAGTATGAGTGGGGAGAGTGAGAATGGCCCCACTATCTCTGTCTCCTCTCACCATCCTCATCACGCTCCATGAGTTGGCAGAATAACTTCTGTGGCATGGAGCCTTTCAACTCATTTAGGCTCCCTGTTTGATCTTGGCTTCCTTGATTTGCTGGGGTTCTAAAGTACTTGGAGAGCCTGCATGATTAGAAAAGACTCTCTGATGCAGAAGTTATCCCCATTCATGGATAGAAGTGGAACAGGACTAGCACTTCCTGCACAGTTTTAAACCAAAACCTGTTCCCAATTTCTCAAAACATTTCTTCCCCCATGGAAGAAGTTTCCATTTTTCATTCTCTTAGGGCAGTGGTGGCCAAACTTGGCCCTCCAGCTGTTTTGGGACTACAACTCCCATCATCCCTAGCTAACAGGACCAGTGGTCAGGGTTGATGGGAACTGTAATCCCAAAACAGCTGGAGGGCCAAGTTTGGCCACCACTGTCTTAGGGCATGTGCAATGAGTGTGGGTTGGGCTCATCTTATTGTTGCAATGTGGTTTGTGTGTTTTTCTTTCCAGTGCTTTGCAGCCTCCCCAGCTGCCTGCACCTTCTAATGTGAAAAAGCCCTCTTAATTCTTAATGTCTCTCCCCCTTGATCTTTAATTGAATTATTATAATTGCACAGGAAACCAGGCAGGCAGGTTACTGAGCACCTGAGATTGGTGCTGTTACTGATATGTTTTTAGTGGAACGTTCTTACTTTTACCTTAAAAAAAGGGGGGTCCACACATTTCTTTAACGGCAAAAGGATTTCATCTGAAAATAATTACAAACATCTGTCAAGTGCACAGTAGGCAGCCTCCCCACCTGCCTGTGCTTACAGCCCAATTGATAATGTCATGGTTTTTTTCAGGAAATATGGGCACCGAGGAAGGCTGTAGAGTGCAGACCACTGGAGAGATAATATATGGAATGAAAGAAAACACACACCTTAAACACCTCTTGGTCTCCATGATAGTAAGGTAAGAACAGCAACAAACCCTGTACTCCACCTATGAGCATTTTACTGGAATTTTCAATATACCCCCCCCCCCCGAATTCATAATAAAAGATGGTTGGAACACAGGAGAAATTTTCAGGACTGCACTATCTTAAGCACAGCAGCCAATTGTTTGAGTGGGGCTTGTGTGAGGGTCAATTAATAGTCACCTATAATGGCAAGGGAGCCACTTCCATGTGGCTACCTTCCAGATGGTGCTCGAGATGTGCGTGCCAGAGAAGCACATGGCTGGATTCAATTATATGACCATGTGTTTCCTTAGTAGTCCTATTGCTTAGTACATAACCAAAGCTGTCAGCATAAATTTAGCATAAAGTTTCTGTGCTCCTTGTCACTTCTGCTTAATGATGATAAACAGACAAAGACCAAAAGAATTCTCTTTAGAAAAATTCAGCAGAGCTCATTCTTCTTTAGCCAAGCTGTTATTGCCTGCTGTGATGTGACCCACAGATTATTCATAGGGGGGAAATTGTGCCTTTTTCTTTGAAGAAGATGTACACTTGTTCAAGACCGGAATGCTCTAAATTTCCATAGGTCAGCCATTTTGTGCTTGGCTTTTGTTTCATTTCTCTCCCTAGTGCTAAATAACTCTGAGACATTGTATGAATATTTCTTGATCTGCTTTCAGTTGGCAGGAGGCTATTTGGTCTCAAAACGCTCTTATATTCAGCAACACCCCAGCCCCCCGACATCGGAGAGTGATGTCTGTTAGTACATGCAGGTGGAGTGGCTGAATTATGGCATTATGTGAAATAAATGTGTGTTTCAATTCTTGCTCACCAAATGGAGTTTGTGTGTGGGGGGGACTGCATTGATAACCATTTGTAACTGAAAACCCAATTTATAGAGCACATCCTGGTGCTAGGAGATATTGAAATCTGCTATACAAGCTGAACAGTGATTCACTTTTTAGTTTTTCATTCTGTGCTGTGACACAGCCAAGGCATAAAGGGGGGGGGGGAATGTGCAGTGAGAGGGTCGCCTTCTTGGTGAAAACAATATAAAAGGAACCATATATTAAAGTTACTGTGCGCACAGTGTTTCAAAAAATTTAGGATTTAAAAAACAAAACCAGGGGTCAGCAAACTTTTTCAGCAGGGGGCCGGTCCATTGTTCCTCAGACTTTGTGGGGGGCTGGAATATCTATCTATCATCTATCTATCTATCTATCATCTATCTATCATCTATCTATCTATCTATCTATCTATCTATCTATCTATCTATCTATCTATATCTATAAATCAACGAATTCCTATGCCCCACAAATAACCCAGAGATGCATTCTAAATAAAAGCACACATTCTACTCATGTAAAAACATGATGATTCCTGGACCGTTTGTAGGCCAGATTTAGAAGGCAATTGGGCCAGATCCGCCCCCGGGCCTTAGTTTGCCTACCCATGAACAAAACCATGCTATGTCTCATAATTGTTCTGACATGCGATATATTTTACTTATTTACATGCACACTTAGAGCCATGCATGTCACTTTTGTGGTTGTGCAGTACAAATTGTTCTGCACAAACTAGATTTTCAATTGCAAATGGTTATCGGTGTGAGTTCCCTATAATGCACTGGCTGTTGCTATTGTCATGGATGCCCTGTGCCAGGTTTGAGTCTGTCCAATTCATAGCTTAACAGCTTGTTGATATGATAACAGCCATGGTGCACCTCGCAAATTTCTGGACATCGCTTGAGTATTGAGTTGTCAGAATGAACCACTTGGATAGAAATCTTTGGCTGTACTGTGTGAGCCATTTGGGAGGCTCACTATATAAAGGGAATCTGCCAAACTACTAAATACAGCAGCATTACAAATAATGGATTGCTCTAATAAGTTTATATTATAGGCTATTCCAAGAGTAATAGGCCTATGAGGAATCGGGCTTGCTTAATGTTGATACCCGCTTTATGGAATTTCTTCCCCATAGTGGCCCCTCAGGCCTGTTCTCTGTTGTCCTCTAGAAAGCTGACAAAGACATTCGTGTTTTAAAAGACTTTTGAGGCAGGAGGGATGATGTACTTCCGTGTGAAATGAACCAATGGTTGTTAGTACAGAGATGCAAGCAGTTGGCCGCAGATTGGGTTCTGATTGTGACGTGAAATGATGTCAAAGGTGACCAAGCTACCCTTGTATGAGTGAAGTCAGTCAAGGTGAAATGAGACCAGATCTGCACTGTACCTTTAAAGAAGTTGTTGTTGTTGTTTAGTCGTTTAGTCATGTCCGACTCTTTGTGACCCCATGGACCAGAGCACGCCAGGCACTCCTGTCTTCCACTGCCTCCTGCAGTTGGGTCAAACTCATGCTGGTAGCTTTGAGAACACTGTCCAACCATCTCGTCCTCTGTCGTCCCCTTCTCCTTGTGCCCTCAATCTTTCCCAACATCAGGGTCTTTTCCAGGGAGTCTTCTCTTCTCATCAGGTGGCCAAAGTATTGGAGCCTCAGCTTCAGGATCTGTCCTTCCAGTGAGCACTCAGGGCTGATTTCCTTAAGAATGGAGAGGTTTGATCTTCTTGAAGTCCATGGGACTCTCAAGAGTCTCCTCCAGCACCATAATTCAAAAGCATAAATTCTTTTGCAATCAGCCTTCTTTATGGTCCAGCTCTCATCATACCACATAAACCAGATATGGCTCCCCCCACAAAGGATCATGGGAACTGTAGTTTCTTTTACAGTTGTTGAAGGAGCCCTATTCCACAACAAATCTGCAATTTCCAGAGTTCTTTGGGAGGAGGGATTGACATTTAAACCATTCTGAGAATTGTAGTGCTGTGCGGGCAATAAGGGTCTCCAAACAACTCTCAGCACCCTTAAGAAACTACAATTCCCAGCATTCTTAGGGGGGAAAGCCATGGCTATTTAAAGTGGCCTAATAATGCTTTAGGGACACGGGTGGTGCTGTGGGTTAAACCACAGAGCCTAGGACTTGCCGATCAGAAGGTCGGCGGTTCGAATCCCGTGACGGGGTGAGCTCCCGTTGCTCGGTCCCAGCTCCTGCCAGCCTAGCAGTTCGAAAGCATGTCAAAGTGCAAGTAGATAAATAGGTACCCCTCTGGCGGGAAGGTAAACAGTGTTTCTGTGTGCTGCTCTGGTTTGCCAAAAGCGGTTACATCATGCAGGCCACATGACCCGGAAGCTGTATGCCGGCTCCCTTGGCCAATAAAGCGAGATGAGCGCCGCAACCCCAGAGTTGGTCATGACTGGACCTAATGGTCAGAGGTCCCTTTACCTTTTTAATAATGCTTTAAATGTACAGTCCAGTTGGCCCTAAAATAAATTGGCCATCTGTTGGACTCAATTGATGGGTTTAAATGAAAACGGCGTTACACTGTTTGCCGTGTTTCTTATTCATTTAATTTATTTTTAAATGATTATATTGTTTTAAATGTCTTGGTGTGTCTCTAGTGATGGTAAACTGCCCCAAGAGCTTTGTGGGGCATGAGGGAGGAGTGCAGATTGGAAGCAAGCTTGACACTGGCATACTCCTGACCCCTAAACAACTCACGTTGCAAAAGGACTGGATGGTAACGCGCACAACAGATGCTGCACTAGACATTCTGGTGTGAGTCAGAATCCTGACAGCAACATTGTGTGTGTACTGGAGTGTGCCTAATTGTGCATTCAAGGGGACAGTTGTTAAAATTGTTTAAATGGGATGACATAAATGCTTGACTGAGGACCGCTGAATCAGCACGGGAGGGGCGTGGGAGATGGTGTTTGGTGGGGTATATGGAGGAAGTGAGGCATGTAGACCGATTCCCTGTGAGAAAGAGAGAAAGTGCTTTAAATGTGTGTCAGAGGTTCCACAAAACGTCTTACTAACAGCCAGCTTATACTGAATGAAGTAGCACATTGAGATGGAAGAATAGTGGGCTACACCCAGTGCTTTTTTTCTTTAAAAATGTTTAGGGGTACTCTCATTTTGACTCAGGAAAATCACCGTTTTATACTTCAGATTGGGAAAAATAAATACAGTAAATGGATAAAAGCACAAAGATTCACCAAGTGCTTCGGGGTATGCGTCCTCCTGCGTCCCCCGAGAAAAAAGTATTGTGTATACCGCTTCAGAGGGCAGGTGTGTGTGTGACGGCGGGCACTGCAACTTTGACTGCTTCTCTGGGCAACAACAATGCCCCCCCTGAATTTAGTAAACTAGCCTGGACCAGAAAGACCTGGTTCTGATCCTTGCTCATTCATGAAGCTCACTGGTTATCCTTGGGCCACTAGGACAATCTAACTTAGCCACACCTACGTCTCACATTGGCTGCGAGGATAAAATGGGAGGGGAAAGAACCTTGACTTTAGCTAAGAAAATTGAGTTATTAATATAGTAAAGTGAATAACAAACAAACCTCTCCCTCCCATATGCTAGTTTCTTACATACAGGGAATTGTAGATGGGTTTCTTTTTTTTGGGGGGGGGGGGGGGATTCACAGCTGTAGAATGAACTGGTCCTGCCCCCAAACTCTCCCATCTCATTCTACCAATTCATTCTGAAAGTAGCCAGATGTGCCCAATTTATAGAATCACAGAGTTGATTTATAGAATCAAGAGTCATCTAGGCCAACCCCTTACAATGCAGGAATCACACGGCTCCCCATCCAATTTGAAACCATACCGGACCCTGCTTAGCTTTGCTAATGTGCTAGCAGTTTTTTGTTTGGCACCAGCCTTTGGGGGCGGGGGTATCACATCACTGTGTAAGCTTTCCACACAAAACCCCCACATGAAAATGCACTTTCCACATGTCCTGGCCCATAGGTGTGTTGCAGCACACCAGAAAAACATTGACCATTGCAAATATACCGCTGGAATGTTAATGCCGCCATTACATGAGTCAGCAGCACCTAATCATATTTTAACATCATTGTGGGGTGGGATGTAGGAACACTTTTCCTGTTGTCCAGACCATGAATGGGCCTTTGCATAACAGGGAGTTTTTGAGATGGATTAATTTCTGGTTGGGTTAAGGTGTTGAAAATGCAATCCTGTGTTTTGGGTTCCAAAGGAGTATTAAGTCCAGTGGTGAAATAAGTTGTTGCAATGCTAGCTGATTTACCTACCTAGGAAATCAAAGTAGATCAAATCATACCGCATCATGTGGGCATCTCTGACATTTAGGACAAACAGATTTACAGGTGCTCATATCTCCTTAAAATGCCAACTGTTTTTGTCCCTCAGAGAAAGGAGAACAGTTACATTCGAGATTGAAATGTCTTGGGTAGTCAAAACAGCCAAGCAACTTCCCAAAAGTTAAGTGTCTGATATCTTAAAATTAGGTCTGTCACTCAATTGAAGAAAAATTATTAAATGTATGGGATTTTTAATTGAATAATTAAAATTGATTAAGTTTGCATATCAATAAAAAACATTTCTGAAGGGGGAAAGAGCACTTTCTCTAGTTCTTGTCTTTTTTTTAATTACAAAAAACAGTGCTGCCTAATTAATTGGGGGCACATTTTAATTAATCACAAAATTTTGATTGTCATGATTAATCAGCTAACATCTTGGCCTTAAAATGGGTCAGGCAGAAAATGGCTCTCCTGCAGTGGTGTCACGAAGCACAAAGTGGTGGGAGTCAAGTATTCAGAGCAGAGCGATGGTGGCATCTGCTGAAGTGGCATTGTTCTCTGATTTTTTCATTTTCCGTTTCAGTTTTCTCCTCCTCTCTTTCTCCTCCTCTGTGAGAGGAAGCTGGCAGACCATGTCATGTCCTGCTGAGTCCTTCCCAGTCCACCTGTGTTTATAATCATGAGAGGACTGGAGAGAAATTTCTCATCACTCCTAAGATATCAGTAGGAAATTGGCCTCTCTTTTCCAGGGGGATAATACTTGCGTGCGAAGGCAACCGAGCCACAAAGTTCCCAGGAGAACAATAAAACACACACTGGCACGAAGTATTTTGGTTTATGGGTTCAAATAGGCCACAACTTTATTGGTTAGAGATGGGAGCGGTTTGGCTTAGGCATTAGGGTGAAGCCAGGCTATATCTTGACTCCTGCAGGGAGTCCACTTAAGGGCAAACCGCTGATAGGTGGTGCCCTATGACTTGCATCAAATAGGGGTACCCCAATGGGTCCCCGTAGGGAGCGGTTCTCAACCTGTGGGTCCCCAGATGTTGTTGGACTACAACTCCCATCATCCCTGACCTCTGGTCTTGCTAGCTAGGGATCTTGGGAGTTGTAGGCCAAAAACATCTGGGGACCCAAGGTTGAGAAAGGCTGCCGTAGGGGCTGTGACATGGCCCTAGCCCATGTACAGGCTTCGCACAGGATTCACACCCCGGATTCCTTTAACACATCCTTTCTCAACCTGTGGGTCCCCAGATGTTGTTGAACTACAACTCCCATCACCCCTAGCTAGCAGGGCCGCCCACCAGGTAAAAGATGAGCGGACTTTTGGGAAATGTGGGCAGGGGGATTCTGACACAACTGTAATTTTATATATCATGCTAATGGTACCCTGCAACAAAATGTTGTCGTGTGGGGTGCTTATGTTCAGGATTCCTTTCAATTCCCTAGGTTTCAGTTACATGCCAGACAGCTAGTCAGCACTCCATGCCCTTTGAGCATGCACAGTCCCCTACCCATATATATTATTTGTTCTTGCTTATTGTTTCTGTGAAAGGCTGATTTGATAGGGTGAGTGTTATGCTCCAAGTTGTTTTGATGTGGTTAGGCTCTCTAAGGAAATTGCAGACGGTTGTGATCAAGATAACTAAGGTTCTGGAGAACAAGCCTTATGAGGAACGGTTGAGAGAGCTGGGTGTGTTTAGCCTGGAGAAGAGGAGACTGAGAGGAGATATGAGAGCCATCTTCAGATTTCTAAAGGGCTATCACCTGGAAGATGGAGTAAGCTTGCTTTATCCTGCTTCAGAGTGGAGGACCCAAACCAAGTGCTTCAAGTTACAGGAAAGGAGAGTCCACCTAAACATCAGGAAGAACTTTCTGATGGTAAGAGCGTGTTGAAGGTGGAATGGACTCTCTCAGAAGGTGGTGTACTCTCCTCCTTTGGAGAGGTTGGATGGTCATCTGTCCTGGATGATTTAGTTGAGATTCCTGCATTCCAGGGCATTGGAAGAGACCCTGGGGGTCATCTGATCCAACTCTACAGTTCTACGATTCTATGAATATGTGAAGGTGTAGGCATGGCTGAAGGAACAAGACTTCCAAGATGAGTGGAGCAATAGGAGCAAAAAGGAATATAGACAATCTAGCACAGTGGGCAGAGGGGTAAGGTGTGTGTGTGGGGGGTGTTGGCACAGTGCAAACACACCAGCAAGAGGACTGGATTGGCTTTTCCAAGTTCATTTGCACCACACCAGCCTCCCTATCACCTTGCCCCTCTCCCTCCCCTTAAGCCACAGTGTCTCACCTGTTGGGAAGTCAGGTGAGTTCCTGCCCCATGCCATGCACTACTGATGTCTGACATAATTTTTGTGCGTTTCTTGTTCAACTGCATAATTGTCATGAAAGTGGGGTGGGAAATCACCCGGAAAGCATTTTAAGCTTCCTTTACCTCAGGGCTTTTTTCAGCTAGAACTCAGTTCTGGCACCTCTCAGATGGGAGCCATTATAAGCGATCAAGGGAGATGTTCTTGGTTAGTTCCAGTGCCACTTTTTCTAGAAAAAATAGCACTGCTTTACCCGATTTTAAAATATGTTTAGGAAGAAAATAAACTGTTGTGTGTTTGTATGTTCTGCTGGAAGGTGTCCAAAATGGCTGCGGCAACCCACAGTACAAAATGGGTGGGGTACAAAAAATATGATGATGATGAGGCCAGACCTTTGGCCAACCTTTGCTCAGTATTGTCTACTTTGATGGGCAGTGACGCCCCAAAAGTCAAAAAGGAGTCTCTCCCTGAGATCGTCTTTATGCAAAGCAGATACTCTCCTGGCTGAGCTATGTCCCCTTGAAGTGTACAAAAGGTCACCAGTCCTCAAGCCAAGGCTAAGCACACCACAAACAAACAAACAAACAAACATGCCAGAAGGATCTGCAGTGCTAAATTGTCACACTCTTTTTGGCTGTTATTGATGCATGTAAGCTTCATTTCAGCCTCTCTCCAACATGGGCTCTGCAATAGCAATCACATTCATAACAAGAGCATGACACATTGATCTCATTGCGAAGGTTGCCCTTTCAATGCAGCAGCTTCATTGACTCCTTGCACGGCACCCATTTGTATTTCCAGACATCCTGGGGATACTGTTTCGTTCCAATCTTCTTCGTCTTTTATTATTACTTTTTTCTTTTTAACTAAAGACATAGATTGACACCGTCAGATCAGTGACTCTTCCGCGATGAGTAACGAATGGGCAATGGGTTCCGGCAGCAAAAAACAAGGTGAAAATGGAACATTTGGAACCTCCTGAACTGTCAGCAGAGGGATTAAAAATTGCTGGAGGGGCATCAGATTCAGTGCAACGGCCAACTGCATTTCATCTGGAAGTTCTGGGTGTGAATCTGCTAAGCTATAAATTACTAAATACGTACCCGCCAACATTTCTCCAATGAAAATAGGAATGTCCTAAGGAAAAGTGAAGGTGAAGGCAAAGGGGATGCGGGTGGCGCTGTGGGTTAAACCACAGAGCCTAGGACTTGCTGATTGGAAGGTCAGTGGTTCGAATCCCCGCGACAGGGCAAGCTCCCGTTGCTCGGTCCCTGCTCCTGCCAACCTAGCAGTTCAAAAGCATGTCAAAGTGCAAGTAGATAAATAGGTACCGCTCCGGCGGGAAGGTAAACGGCATTTCCGTGCACTGCTCTGGTTCACCAGAAGCGGCTTAGTCATGCTGGCCACATGACCTGGAAGCTGTACACCGGCTCCCTCGGCCAATAAAGTGAGATGAGCACCGCAACCCCAGAGTCGGTCACGACTGGACCTAATTGTCAGGGGTCCCTTTACCTTTAAGGAAAAGCAGGACATTCCAGGATCAACTCAGAAACTGAAACGGCTTCTGTAAATCTGGGACTCTCCCTAGAAAATAGCGACACTCGGAGGGTCTGCAAATAGTCATGGCTCTTTAGCGTGGGCATTGGGAACCTTGGCCGTGGGGGCCAAATTTTGCCGTTTACATGGCCCTCACAGCACGTCATACCCCCTCCCCCCGCCGGTCCTGGTCATCACCAGGCCTGCTTCCTTGTCTGTTTTTGCTTGGCTATGATGTATCCTTATACTCCGATAAAGCCTCTTGCTTGCATGGCTGGGGGATTAAGAGTTGCATGTGGAAATGAGCCTACTGCACGAATGTAACATTTGTATTTGTTGCTGTACCCACTTTTGCCTTCTGCTCCATCCACCACTGGTACGTGGCCACCAAAGCATTGTCCAGGAGGGAACAGGGCCATTGAACTGAGAATATGTTCCCAACCCCTGCTTTAGTGTTGACTTGCAGTTTGGCGAACTCTCTGGTTTAATTAGCAACCCCACATCCACAAGAAAGTCCCAACGGCCTTTGGAAGATACACCCATCTGTATTATCACCTGTTCTGTATTCCAGCAGATGGGAAGGCTGAAACATCCTTGGATTTTGTGACTGATGTGATATTTCATTCCCTCCAACATTCCTCCGATGAAAATAGGGACGCCCCATTCCATAACAACAATAATCAATTGATTATTTGTACCCTGTCCCTCTGGCTGGGTTGCCCCAGCCACTTTGGGCAGCTTCCAACATATACAAGACATAATAAAACATTGAAAGCTTCCCTATACAGGGATGCCTTCCGATATCCTCGAAAGGTTGTTTAGTACTGATCTCCTTGGCTCGGGGGTCAAAGGGCAAAGGAAGGTCCTTGCATTGCAACTCACACCTTGAGAGTGCAATTGTGCTCCCCCTGCATGTGCAAATAGCAACTTGTGCAGTGACTTCTCATAGGAACCACTTTTCCTTCTGCTGCTTGATCCATAGACAGTGCTGGATTTATGTATAAGCTAAACAAGCTATAACTTAGGGCCCCACTCTCTTGGGGGGCCCCAAAAAAATTAAAAGGGAAAAAAACAACTGGATGTAAATTTCCAAAACTGTATTTCAGTTCAACAATTACTTTGATAAAATGCATATTTTGTTACATGCAACTGGCTTTCAATACCTATTAGGTCCATAAATTACCACACAGCATATATTCAACACACACAAAAAAGCGACAATTTGTTGTTGGCAAAGGACAGCTGGACATATAAAGGGCCCCATTACCTTCAGTGGCTTGGGGCCTCATCAAACCTAAATCCGGCCCTGTCCATAGCTATGCCTGCATGGTAGCTCATTGTATTTTAGGTTAGCCTGAAGGACTCCAGATCTCCAGAGCCTCAGGCAGCAATCTTTCACATCACCTTTTTTAAATGGGAGATTCCAGGGAATGAACCTGCACCTTTCTGTATGCAAAACATGCATTCTACCCCTAAGGTATAACCCCTCCTTAGATGCTCCAATGAAGGCTTCCTCAACCTCGGCCCTCCAGATGTTTTTGGCCTGCAACTCCCATCATCCCTAGCTAGCAGGACCAGTGGTCAGGGATGATGGGAATTGTCTCAAAACATCTGGAGGGCCGAGGTGGAGCAAGCCTGCTCCCATGGATTCCGGAACATCCAGTGCAGTTTGCTAGAGAGGCCTTGATGGGGTAATTCACGTCCACCACAGAGAGGAGAGCACCAAATTCTGCTTGGTTATCTGCTTGCATATACAGTGGCATATACAGAGCCAGTGTGGTGTAGTGGTTAAGAGTGGTAGTCTTGTAATCTGGGGAACCGGGTTCGCGTCTCTGCTCCTCCACATGCAGCTGCTGGGTGACCTTGGGCCAGTCACACTTCTTTGAAGTATTTCAGCCCCACTCACCTCACAGAGTGTTTGTTGTGGGGGAGGAAGGGAAAGGAGAAAGTTAGCTGCTTTGAGACTCCTTAAAGGGAGTGAAAGGCGGGATATCAAATCCAAACTCTTCTTCTACCACAGGTTAAGTATTTAATTCGTTCTGGAGGTCCGTTCTTAACCTGAAACTGTTCTTAACCTGAAGCACCACTTTAGCTAATGGGGCCTCCTGCTGCCACCACACCGCCGGAGCCTGATTCCTGTTCTTATCCTGAAGCAAAGTTCTTAACCTGAAGCACTATTTCTGGGTTAGCGGAGTGTGTAACCTGAAGCGTATGTAACCTGAAGTGTATGTAACCCGAGATACCACTGTACAATTGTATCCTTGGCTGCCCAGACTCAAGAGGTTCTGCTGAATCCTTTTCTCCCTTAAGAAACTTGTTCTGTTACTGTATCCTACCTACCTCGGAATTCATGTATCACAATACGGAAGAGAAGATGTTAAATGCCCCTTCCTTCTCAATCTCAGCATTGCGACTTTGGGAAGGATGGAAAACAACTCCTATACATCCAGCACTAATCATATCTTTGTATTGAACTGCTATTGATCTGCCCAAATGTCTGAGCATAAAAAAGTTCCTTGACAAAGGTAAATGGAAGGGCAGATACAGTTACGCAAGTGGAGAAACTATCTGTGTCATCACAAAAGAGTTTTCAAGGTCATAAAATGCATCACTTCTGACTGCAAGTAATGTGTTATGTTGTGGTTTTTTTTTTATCTCTAAGCTCCTGAAGTCCGCCCCCTCCTCCAGCTTGCTTTCTGTAGATTTTTCCATTTCAGACTTTGGAAAGAAGAAGAAAAATAAAACAATTTCCCCAAAACAATGTGCTTTCCTTTGTCTTTGAAAATAAAACCTGTTTTCAGTGTTCACTTTTTTTTCATTGAAACAGAAGAAAGTTGTATTAGAAAACCCCCCACAGCATCTTGTTGGAAATTCACAGTAGGGGGCATTACCTAGACTATCAGTCATGCTTATGACAACAGGAAACAAAATGCTATGTTGTATGTTTGGGATGAATGGATCAGTCTGCTTCCAGCCTGTATCAGTTTCATATTCGTTTGTTGAAAAGTCCATCCTGTTCTGTTTCCCCATTAATATGTCATTTTATTTTATTTTTTAAAAATCCACACAAAAATCCACATTAAAGCACGTGTTTAATGATGCAATAGCATACAAAATGTGTGCATTAGGAAACACACACACTTAAATGCTGACAAATGCTTTGGGGGAATTTTTTAAACAATAAATAAAATCCACAGACTGATGTGGAAATGTGATGTACAGGAGTGCAAGACTGGAAAAATGACAAACTGAGAGGAATCAGTTATGAGAAGCCTATTTACCAGGTTGCCTTGGCACTTGAGAATTTGTCCTTGCAAAAGCAGCTCAGCTGAAACATTAGCCCATGTTCTCCTATACTGACATTTTTATAGGGATCCCAATTTATCTCCTCCGTACTTTCTCTACATCTAAGGAACTCAGATGAATTCTATGATCCACTTTAAATTGTAGACTTGAACCCAAGATTACAGAAAATGCATGTTCCTTGCTCCAGGCATCAAAGCTGGCCATGATTATTAGATAGAAGATGAGTTCCAAGTCAAAATTGTCTATATTTTCTCAGCCAATTGTTTATGGATTTTATTCTATTCTTATTTTAAAAGGTGCAATTTGTGTGCATGCATATTGTGTTTTTCTCTCTCTCTGCTGTAGTTGTCTTGATAGCCCTATATTTGGTGTGCAGGCCAAATAAACTCACACTAAATAAATGGACAGATATGTCCATTCCTAGTTGTTGGTGAACTCCACTATCTTCCCACGGAATTGTGAAAATATCTCTGTATAAAAGAGCTGCTTTGAAGTTATGATTTGTGTAAATAACTGTTCCAGTGACAAGGGAAGTGCCCTGCTTTTGTGAGTGATGTAACATGGGCGAAGGAAACATGGGCAAGATACCTCCTCACAGGATGAGGACTTTAAAAAAGCAGCCAAAATCTACATCTATTAGTTAATTAATCCTATTATTTATACAGTGGTACCTCGGGTTACATATGCTTTAGGCTACAGATGCTTCAGGTTACAGACTCCGCTAACCCAGAAATAGTGCTTCAGGTTAAGAACTTTGCTTCAGGATGAGAACAGAAATCGTGCTCTGGCGGTGTGGCAGCAGCAGGAGGCCCCATTAGCTAAAGTGGTGCTTCAGGTTAAGAACAGTTTCAGGTTAAGTACCTGAATGAATTATTTTTCGCTCTATAAGATGCACCAGACCATAAGATGCACCTAGTTTTGGGAGGAGGAAAACAAGAAAAAAAATATTCTGAATCTCAGAAGCCAGAACAGCAAGAGGGATCACTGCACAGCGAAAGCAGCAATCCCTCTTGCTGTTCTGGCTTCTGGGATAGCTGTGCAGCCTGCATTCGCTCCATAAGACTCCCACACATTTCCCCTTACTTTTTAGGAGGGAAAAAGTGAGTCTTATAGAGCAACAAATATGGTAAGTACTTAACCTGAGGTACCACTGTACCTGATTCAATCCTAGCTATTTCTCTGCATGTTGAACTAGAAGAAGAGCCTGGCAGATCAGGCCTATGGTCCATCTAGTTCAGCATTCTGTTCTCACAGTGACTATCCAGATGCCTGAGGAAACCAGATTCCTGGGTGGTGTTTGCTGCCTGACACAGCCACGACCAGGTCCTGCAGGGCCATTTCCTTCCGGCACGGCTGTGGGGCAATGCCCAGTGCCTTCCCTTCTGGCTCTGCCAGTTGGGTGGGAAGGCCCACTCGAAACGGGCAAAACTCTTCCTGGACGCCTTTAAGGGGGTACTAGTTGAACTACGGATCCAGCCCAATGCCTTATGAATTGGCCTGTCTTGCAGGTTTTTTATTTTTGGAATTTTTATTTTTTACATACAATGTTAGGTTAGGAAGAAAAGGGGGAAAGAGGGGGAGGAGGGAATGGTGAGTGGGGCGGGGGCAGGGGGCAATGGTTCTATTCTTCTACTTAGTGTATGTGTGGGGTTTTGTGTCAGCGTCACTTGCGTGGGTTCTCTTTACTATTCACTTTTATTCACATCCGAAGGCAGCCCTGTTTAGGGAAGCTTTTAATGTTTAATAGATTATTGTATTTTAATATTCTGTTGGAAGCCGCCCAGAGTGGCTGGGGAAACCCAGCCAGATGGGCAGGGTATAAATAATTTATTATTATTATTATTATTATTATTATTATTATTAGTGGTGGTGAGAGAGGTTGGGGGTGGCCTAGGGCAGGCATAGGCAAACTCGGCCCTCCAGATGTTTTGGGACTACAACTCCCATGATCCCTAGCTAACAGGACCAGTGGTCAGGGATGGTGGGAATTGTAGTCCTAAAACATCTGAAGGGCCGAGTTTGTCTATGCCTGGCCTAGGGTGTGGTTGGTTGCTTTTGTGTAGTGAATTTTGTTTTTGTGTGTGAGTGGGGTATGTATGTGTGCGTTTGGATCAGGCTAGCTAGATTGATTCGTATGCTGTTGTCTGGTTCTTGTTGTTGTCTTGTTGTGCTGGGGTGAAGGTGTCTTCTTCTATTTGTCCCCATGTCAGTTTCAGTTTGTTGGTTAGTTTTTCTAATAAGGCTGTTTCCCATACTATTTGATTCCATTGGTCTATGCTTGCTCCTGACAGGTCTCTCTAGTGACTGGCTGTAGACCATAGCACCTCTCCCAATGGTGGCACTTGGAGGATTGAAGCACCTGGTCAATGTCTGGAGTGACTGCTTAACTCAGGGTTGACCCCATCCTAATTATTAAATGGGCTGCTTGGTACCAGTTGCACATCCAGTGCCTTGGCTAAGACAGAGTTACTGAGTGGTGACCAAGCAATGAGCCTTTTGTCATTTTCTCCACTTTTTACTTGTTATTGGTACCGTGTTGTTAATCCAAGGGATTCAATAGCATTTAGATGAAAATCGATGCATATTACATTGTGTTGCTTGCATCTTTGATTTATTTCTAAGTCCCCCAACGTAGCAAGAAACGTCCTGTTCCGTTCCTGAGAAAATCTGAACCGTCATACTTTTTTTGCCTGCAGTCATCCTCTGTGTTGGAAGCTGAAAAGGACTTGCAGAATCTGTACCAGCTCTTTATGCTCTGAACAGATTATGCTGGCTAACGACTTGAATCCAACCCACATGCTCGTCTTGAAAACAAAGTTTGGTCCAATAAAAGTGACGATCCCACTAATTCTGTGGGCATCTCTCTCGGCGATAAACTTGGTTGCCAACATTTAAATTGGATTATGGTCCAGATCAACTGCCCTTTTCCTGCAGTCACCAGTCATTAGGGATGGGTGAATTGGTGCATTTGATTTCTCTCAGTTTCTCATTTTTTTCAGTCTTCAGTTCTCCACATTTCCACATCAGTTTGTGTTGTTGTTGTTTTAAAAAAGAAGTCCTCATGAAAATTCCTCCTAGCTTTGTTGTGAATTTCTCCTAATGTACACATTTTAATGCAATTTTGCAGCCATTTCGCTAATGAATATTTTCATTGCTATATGTGCCTTTATGCACACTTTGCCACAGTATATTCATTTTCCTTCACATTACTCAACTGCAGAACCTCACTGAAAAATTTGGAGCTCTTCATCATCCTCATTGTAAGTCCTTCAAGGCTGTGGGGCGCGAGGAATGTGCCCCCCCATTTATAGTAAGAGTGCCCACTTGTGAAAAGCTTTTGGTCTAAGATACACCAGGAAGTTTCTGCTATTTGTTCATATGACTCCACAGATTTCATTTTTAAATCTGTGGCATGATCAGACTCAACAAGGGCATTCAAAAGAACTCATTAGATGGTTGCTGGCAGCAGCCAGAATATCTGTTGCATAAAAATGGAAGTCACGGCAAGGATTACAAATTTTCCTGTCATATAAAAACATATGGAACATGGCAATATCAGTGGTGGGTGGGTGCATGCATGTGTGAGTAACACTTAATATGAATGTTTCTAAGGGATTGGAAACGCCAAAAAATTTCCACACCATGTGGTGGGACTGCACTTCTTGCACTGTTGCAAATAGCCTCCAGGAGGACTCCATGGCTTTGTCCATGTATGAAGTATGGCTTTCCTAAGGATTTGTGAATGCTTCCTGTTTCATGTCTCTCCATTTTCATTTTGTTTTGACCGAAAAAAATACTTATGTATTCCCTGCCTCCCCCCCCTTCATTGGGTTGTATTGCATGCTGCATCTACATAATCAATAATAAACACAAGGATGGCTGAGTTTCAGTTGGCAGAAAGTATAGATTAGGTAGATTCACCTTCAAATGCCAACTGCATCAAATTTCTCACCCTACAAGTGACTTCATGATCATGTAGGGACCGCACAGAGATTCCAGTCGAATGAAAAGGCTTCTTTACACTGGGGCAATACTTGCAACCATTCTCTTGCAACCATTCTCATAGTTGTTCCCCATTCTCATAGTTGTCCTCAAGCATTCCATGTAACTGTTAGTTTCTGTTTGCCACTGAGCAGCTGCTTAGAGTCACAAGGCTCTGTTTACATTCCACACATTCCATACTGTTGGAAGTCTCACGGGAGACAGGAGACGGATGTGACGTTACTGGTTTCCTGTTCCTTTGTTCCTTTGTTGTTCAGTTGCTCTCTGCTTTCATAGAGAGGATGTATCTTTCTGTCTGTGTATCTTAGTAATACAGTGGTACCTCGGGTTACATACGCTTCAGGTTACATACACTTCAGGTTACAGACTCCGCTAACCTAGAAATAGTACCTCGGGTTAAGAACTTTGCTTCAGGATGAGAACAGAAATCGTCCCCTGTGGCGTGGCAGCAGCAGCAGCAGGAGGCTCCATTAGCTAAAGTGGTGCTTCAGGTTAAGAACAGTTTCAGGTTAAGAACAGACCTACGGAACGAATGAAGTACTTAACCCGAGGTATCACTGTAAAGCATAGCATGTAGCCATAAATCTCATCACTTTCCTGTGTTGGAAACTCTGCTGAACGGGAATGTGCCTGAGGCCTCACCAAAGGCTCAGGTCGTTAATTATCGTCGGAGGTGATTCCGAAGGACTCGGCTGGAGGAAAATGAACTTTATCAGCTTGGTGGAGTGGAGATCCTGACAGTAACCCCCACCCCCAATATATGTACTGGTTCATTCATTCTACCATTGCTTCTAACTGACCCCTGTAGGTTGTAAACCTGCTGGTGACCCTCCTCCACTGTGGTAGGGGGCCAAACTGTTGAGTGTCTGAACTAAGACCAAACACATGTATCCGGAAATCAGAACAGATTTCCTGTACACATGAAGTCTTCCCGCCCCCTTTTGCTCTTCAGGTTTTCATTTCCTAGAACTCCTGCCCTGAATGGGCCATCCGTCAAGATACGTGGGGTAATGGATTGCACAAATAAGAAAAGAAAGGCAAGATTCAAACAATTCAAAGCGATACAGTGGTACCTCGGGTTAAGAACTTAATTCGTTCTGGAGGTCTGTTCTTAACCTGAAACTGTTCTTAACCTGAGGTACCACTTTAGCTAATGGGGCCTCCCGCTGCCGCACGATTTCTGTTCTCATCCTGAAGCAAAGTTCTTAACCCAAGGTACTATTTCTCGGTTAGCAGAGTCTGTAACCTGAAGTGTCTGTAACCTGAAGCCTCTGTAACCCGAGGTACCACTGTATATGGATCATATTTTGAAATGGCTATTGCATATTGGTTCCAGGAAATCACTCAGCTTCCCTTCAATAACTGAATTTTGAGAGAGCGAGAACAGAGCTGTTTGTCTCAGGAACAGCATATGCTTGCTTCTGCTGTTTTTAATCTGTGCGTAGGTATCCCAGTAATCTCTTCATGAATGTAATTACAGCTATAATTAGGTCCCATCAAATATATGTTTTAAATTCAAAATTTCCGCAATAAAATTCCAATCAACAAATGCATTCCCCCCCACCATGTATGCCTCACACATGCCTCATTAGATGCGGGAGAGAAACTGTTGAGTGCACCACTGACTACTGATTCACTAATTGTACAGTGACTTGAGTCAAACTTTTATCAAAATCATTAGGAAGAACTCCCACTGGCGTGAAAGTCTTTGGGAATACGCCTGCAAATGGCCAGTCTCTGAGCACAGTTTCAAAGGTCTCTGAAACTACACCGGGAAAGAGCTGATCTCTCTTACAGCCCATCTCAGAACTGGTGGTTGGAATGGGAAATGAAAAATCAACATTTAGATCAAGAGCTACGCTGACTTTCTAGTTAAAAGACCCTACTTAAAAGGGTCAGATCAAGGTATAGTTTTTGGTCATTAAGTAAATGCTGCAACAAAAAAATCCCCCTTGTCAGCTACAAAAATTGGGAGTGGCATTCTAATTTCTACCACTTTTAATGGAAGAAGCCAAAGTTGGTATGTTTTCAGTAGGTGTATGCCTTACATCAGGGGTCAGCAAACTTTTTCAGCAGGGGGCCGGTCCACTGTCCCTCAGACCTTGTGGGGGGCCAGACTATATTTTGAAGGGAAAAAATTAACGAATTCCTATTCCTCACATATAACCCAGAGATGCATTTTAAACAAAAAGACACATTCTACTCATGTAAAAACACGCTGATTCCCGGTCTGTCCACGGGCCGGATTTAGAAGGCGATTGGGCCGGATCCAGCCCCCGGGCCTTAGTTTGCCAACCCATGCCTTACATAGATGATGGAATAAAATCAAGATACAGATTTAACCCCCCCGGGTTTAAATCCTAAAGAGGGAAAATTTAAAGTAAGTTGCGGTCAGCAAGTTGCTGCTGTAGCCTGAAGGCAACTTCTGTCCTATAGAACAGTGGTCTTCAGCTAGTAGGTTGTTCTAAGGTGGACCACCACAGCAGCCCTTGCTTTCAGAGGTTAGCTGAGTGGTTTACTGAAAAAGGCCCCTTTCTCTTGTAGCATCCAAATTGTAGAAAGTAGCACGGGTGCCATTTCTGTTATATTTTACTTTAGATGTCAGGCAAAGACTGTCCTGTTATTTCACTGCCCTTTCATGATATTAATTTCTTTTTAATTGCTGTTTGTAGCTTTCCCCCGTGAGCTCTCTCTTATTTCTTGCTTTTATTCGCTGTGTTAATAGTAATTTTACTATTTGATCCATCACTGGTGTTATTATTGCTACAACATTTTTAAAAACTGTATCTTGCAAAGTGCCCTGGTGTCATGTAGCAAAAAGGTGGAGCATAGTGTACTGTATTGTATTATTGTACGGTATGGTTGCATTGCCTTTATTAACTTGCCCACCACTGGTAATAATATTCCCAGGACAGCTTATATAAATATGAACAGCACACATAAAATCATGCATACATTGACAGACTGCTCTATTGCAGGGGTGGGAAACCCTTATTACACACACACACACACACACACACACACACACACACACTCCTAAGAGTTTTTCTTTTTTTTTCAGAGTACTGAAATGAGGAGTTCCCTGTTTGTCCTGCTCACCCTGATATTTCCTGCAAGCATTCAAACCGTGACACTCCATTTCCTATTAGAGGTCTCACCACATCCTTGCGGGAGGGTTCATTCCCCTCCACTACACACTCAATTACAGTGTGCCTTGGAAGTCGAACGGAATCTGTTCCGGAAGTCCGTTCGACTTCCAAAACATTCGGAAACCAAAGCGTGACTTCTGATTGGCTGCAGGAAGCTCCTGCAGCCAATCGGAAACCACAGAAGCTCCGTCGGACGTTCGGGTTCCAAAGAACATTCGCAAACAGGAACACTCACTTCCGGGTTTGCGGGGTGTTCGGGAGCCAAAACGTTCGAGTACCAAGGCGTTTGGGATCCAAGGTAACACTGGCAAATACTTCTTTAACGTAGGCATGGCTGCCCTACGTGTTTAACTCAGTCTTTACCTTTTTAGAAGAGCATTAAAAATATATATGGTACATTTTCTTTCCTAAAATGATTTTAAACACATCATTTAAGCAGTGGGAACTTTTAAGGCCCTTCCTTATTCATGATGAATTGTTTCCAGGATGGTTTTGGGGTGGTTATACACAATACTACTTTCAATCTTGTTTGTGCCTGCAAAGGTTTACAGGCAGACAGTGGCGTAGCATGGACGGGTCCACAGGCCCACAAAATTCTTGGGGCATAAAATTCCAAAAGTAAAGACAAAGTAGCAATAATAATTTAAAAAAATAGTGCGCCCTCCTCTCATAGAAAATCTCCCAATGTTTGCGTGAGTGGACTGAGGAGTGGATTTGTGTGACGGGCAGTTGCTAGGGCTCCCTCTCCAGGGCTTTAGAAAGATTCCTGCTCCTAGCCAATCCCCTGTCCTGCTCTCCACCATGCTTGACACTCATGGGGCTCTGCAGCTGCCACCCAGGTAGGTTGCCAAGGTATTGCCCCTTCATTCCAGCCTATGGCAGGCAGTGCCAAGGATACTTGCCAATACAACCAATGCTACACCACTGGAGATGGACATACTGCTTCATTTCCAATCTCTGCACATCCTGTGGCGTTCTGCTGAAATCCTGCAGGCTTTCTTACCACAAGTGCTCCAAGGTCGTTGTTTTTCTGTCCCACCTTTGTTGTGCAAGAGTGCCTCTCTAGGCAGCAATAATGCAGCAATATTGGAGAGGCATTGCAGAACAAGTGGAATGGTGTGTGCATAGCCTAGTATATATCCATCACGTATGTGCTATTATTGGTTGTTTCTACATCACACCTTTAAAGAATACTGAAAGCACATGGCTTCCAAAAATCCCAGAAGCTGTAATTTATTAAGGGTGTTGAGCATTGCAAGTAAGTAAGTAAGTAAATTTTTATTTATACCCTCCCCTCCCCAGCCAAATTTTTATTTATACCCGGCCCTCCCCTCCTCAGAGCGCCTAACATCAAATGTCAAATACATTAAAACACAATCAAACAATTGATTAAAATACAGCTTAAAAATTAGAAGCAGGATAAAATTAAATGACTGCCCATGAATTACGACCATAGGGTTGGGAACCTCAAGTTTTCATCAGGGCCAGGTATCCATGTTGGTCCCACATGGGCCAATAAAAGGGACAAAGAGGTAACTTACAGGGTCCCATAGAGGGGGTTCAAGCTGGGCCCGGACCGAAGGCCAGGTGGAACAGCTCCGTCTTGTAGGCCCTGCAGAAGGATGTCAAGTCCTGCAGGGCCCTGGTCTCCTGTGATAGAGAGTTCCACCAGGCTGGGGCCAAAGCCGAAAAGCCCTTGGCCCTGGCCGAGGCCAGTTTAACCTCCTTGAGGGCTCCTTGCAGCCCTGTGAAGGGTAAATTACAGGTCTCAGGATCATTTGGGGAAACTCAGGTGCTTTAAATGTATGGTGTTGATGCAGCCTTGTGTGAATGGCATGTTGCAGAATATGACCACAAAAAAGCCCGTCTGGAGTGGCCCTAAATGAACATACCTTTTTAAATAAATCACCATATGCAGATAGCACGTGTTCTTTCCTTTCTCTCCTGGCAAATGCTGATATTATTCCCCAGCAGGAGGACCAAATGCAGAGGATGGCAGAGTTCCTTTTGCTTGGATATTTCCATAGACTCATTTAAGCAGATGTCGCTTGTGGTAAAAGGTGAACCTGCTGTAATTCTCTATTCTGGGTGACTATGAAAAAGACAGGAGCCTTGCCCTCCTTCCCTACCATTCAAGGTTACCACCAAGCACAGAAACGAAAAGGGCAAGTTGCCTTTTTTCCCTGCAGGATACACTCATGCAAATGATGTGGGAAATGGGCAGGGGGGTGGAAATGAGTCAAGCATTTAAAATCACTTCCGCGCAACTAATACGCATTTATTCAATGGGCCTTACGAACGTGAGCCGTGCCCCATTTTAAATCGAACCGAGAGGATAGCACATTTCATTAGGAGAGATAATTACCAATTTGTTCTTTCTCAAAATATTAAATATATATTATTACTCTGTTAAACCCGGACTTTGCATTTAGAAGGTGAATAGAAAGCTTGAGGGTTAGTCACCTGAAGTGGTGGGGTGGGTGGTTTTTTTCGTGTGCAAGTGACAGTCATTGAGGACTGGCCCAAACTGCTAGGTACCACAGCTGCCTTCTAGACCAGAGATGGGCAACCCTTTTCAGCCCAAGGACTGTATTACCAGGGTTTCCCAAACTTGGGTCTCTAGCTGTTTTGGGACTACAATTCCCATCATCCATGGCCACTGGTCCTGCTAGCTTGGGATGATGGGAGTTGTAGTCCAAAAACAGCTAGAGACTCAAGTCTGAGAAACCCTGCTCTAGACTAATAGGGAGGACCCTTTGGAGACTATATAGTCCTCATCCTCCCTCGTAGACAACAAGGGCCCTTGTGCTCACCCCCGTTTTTCTTGATTGCCTCTCTTCATTTCTCCATGCAAGTAAATTGAGAGAAGGTGCTCATTCACTTGCCCAAAGCAGGGGAGAAAGGGTTGCAATTGTGAATAATTTCAATGGGAATACCTAATTCCTGCCAGTCACTTCCAATGTTGCAGCCCACTTTGCTTTCTCCTATTCAGTTGTATGGAAGAAAGAAATGGGAAAACAGGTAAGGAAGAAACAGAAGGGCATCTGTATGTGAGTGTGTGTGTGTGTGTGCGCGTGTGTGCATGCATGGAAAAAACCACAATCCCAGAGTCGTTTCACGACTGGACTTAACTGTCAGGGGTCCTTTACCTTTTAAAATGGCTGTGTTGGCTGTATTCAACTGCCTCGTGCCCATCCTATGCATGTGCATATGCAAATATATGTAAATGTATACTTTAAGAGGTGGGGCGAAGAGGGACAAAGAAGAGGAGCCTGGGAGGAGGGGGAAGCAGAGGAGCAGGGACAGAGAAAGAGACAAGGAGCAGGAGAAACTAAGGAATGAGCAGAGTTAGACAAAGAACCATGAGAGAAAAGGGTGGTGGGGAGCTTTATCCAAGAGGTGGAGCTGAAAGTGCAGGAGTTGGTGAGGAAGGTCAGGGGGCCAGAAAACCTCCCACTATGGGCTTAATGGATCCATGAAAGCCAAGAAGGGCTTTATTGGGCAGAGAAACGACTCTTAAAAAAAGCTATGGGAGGGTAAGGACTCTCCTCCTGGAAGACAGGGGAGTGGTTGTGGGCGGGACCCCCGAGCACCACCTCTACCAGGGGGCGTTAGCCCCCCTGCCTTCCACTCACCTGGCTGGCGTCCACGCCCATCGGCAGGCACCCAACCAGGTGCCTCTGAGGGGGGCGTGTACAGCGTGTACAGTCGTCCCGTCGTGAGCTAGGTGTGGCCATCGCCTATGCCTTCAATTTTGGGGTATTCCGTTAAAGGAATCTGGCGGTCGTGTATTCCGTCCGATGCCTGCTTGGCGGGAGGCCATGGCACGACCCTCGGTGACATCAGGGGTGAGCCTATAGTTGGATGAGCATCAACAGGCTCCACCTACTGGTGAATAACGCCCCCCTTGTTTCAGACTCACCCCTCTCTGAGGGGGTGGAGTCAGCTGACGTAATCCAATGCCTAAGCCAATACCTTTTCACTTGCTGTAATCAATAAAGTTGTGGCCTTTTCTTGCCCATTAACCTTATATCACGTGTCCTTGTGTATTCATTCCACTTTGGGGGATCGGGTCCTCGAACCACAACTATGAATACCTAAATGCCGACAGGAGCATGAAGACTTGTTGGAGTTAGGGGTTCGCTAAGTGGTGTTGGAGGAGACTCTTGAGAGTCCCATGGACTGCAAGAAGATCAAACCTCTCCATTCTGAAGGAAATCAGCCCTGAGTGCTCACTGGAAGGACAGATCGTGAAGCTGAGGCTCCAATACTGTGGCCACCTCATGAGAAGAGAAGACTCCCTGGAAAAGACCCTGATGTTGGGAAATATGGAGGGCACAAGGAGAAGGGGACGACAGAGGATGAGATGGTTGGATAGTGTTCTCGAAGCTACCAGCATGAGTTTGACCAAACTGCGGTAGGCAGTGGAAGACGGGAGTGTCTGGCGTGCTCTGGTCCATGGGGTCACGAAGAGTCGGACACGACTAAACGACGAAACAACAACAACAACAGGTGGTCTCTGAGATACCCTGGGGTTTTTGACAATCCTTGGGACTGGCAGGAGGGGGGTTGCATAATAAAGCCATATTGGCTCTCGATTTGTATTCAAGCAGTGGGTGAAGGACATTTTGGCTGATGTGGCTCTCTGAACCCACCGGACACATGTTTTGAAGTTCCATGATGGCAGTGGAAGGAGGGAGGCGGGTGGGGGTGGAGGAGGCAGGTTCAGATTGTCAAAGGATAATGAAGAGAACGAATTTCCATAATAAAAGCATCAAACAAACTGCTTCTAGCAATTAGGGAACAGCTTGATGCTGCCACTGACATGCAAGAGATTTTTGCTTATGTACGAGGGTGTTTTCTTTCCTGGAAGATCCAGTGAATTAGCAGGGATAGCGAAGGACGACCCTCAGTAGGTTGCAGGAGGGCAAGTGCTGGAGAGTGGGTCTTATTCAGTCAGCCACCCCTGAACACACCAAAGTCCAAAGGGAATGAATTAAAATTTGGTTGGGAGGGGGTGGCCTGTGAGTAGGATAACCTTGAGAAAGAGAATTCATTACTTCCCCCCTTGCTTATCACCGATGTCCTACTGTGCATATAGAAATGTTTCTCTCTTCTCCTCTACCATCTTAGACGGGTCGCTTGCTTGTAAACAGGATGTGGCATGAAAATGAAGTAGAGAGGGAAAACATGGTGAATTAGATATGTGACCTGGCTCTGTAATTTTTCTGCAGCTTTAATATAAACTCCCCCTCCCTTCCAACCATTGAAATGGCTCAGGATGGAAGAATCGGAGCTAAAATCCTTTCTGAGCAGGATGGATTCTTTAATTAAGGTTAGGCTGTTCCTCCAGAGGATGTGTAGCAGATATGCGTGGAACACTTCTTGCAAATTATTTTCCATCTCCCTCACTCTATTAGCTATGAGCTGATGCAGAAGACTAGGTGTCAGTGGCTGGCAGATACTGCAAGTATCCAACAGAGCAAAAGTGTTTTATGAGCCTGTTAAAATTTCAAACTGTTATCCTGTGTGAGGGCACATGCATGCCCCAAATTTAACCTGGCTTAACAGTCATTTTCTATCCCAAGAGAACCCAGGAACTGCAACTGAGCCAGAGGACCTTTGCAAAAGGGTATTATCAGCACCCTTCCTAAAACTACAATTCCCAGGATTTGTAGAAGGAAGTTCTGACAGCTAAAGTAGCATAACACCAATATAAATATGTTGACCGCATAAATCAAAATCAGAATTGGCAGCTACAGAGACCAGATGAAAAAGACAGCATGGCTCCCATGTTTTTCATTGTAGGGGAAGGACTGTTTCCCTCATTCTGAGCCAGTGGGCCAAATTTTAGTATTGGGCAGGGTAACGTTTGAATGGGACACCCTCCAACATTTATACAATGAAAATAAGGACATTAACAACAACAGCAACAACAACAATAAGTATTTTTATGATTATTTATACCCTGCCCATCTGACTGGGTGGCCTCGGCCACCCTGGGCAGCTTCTAACGTACAGTGGTACCTCAGGTTACATACGCTTCAGGTTACAGACTCCACTAACCCAGAAATAGTGCTTCAGGTTAAGAACTTTGCTTCAGGATGAGAACAGAAATTGTTCTCCGGCGGCGCGGTGGCAGAGGAGGCCCCATTAGCTAAAGTGGTGCTTCAGGTTAAGAACAGTTTCAGGTTAAGTACGGACCTCCGGAATGAATTAAGTACTTAACCCGAGGTACCACTGTATATAAAATAATAATAAAACAGTAAACATTTTTAAAAGACCCTACCCTGTACAGGGCTGCCTTCAGATGTCTTCTAAAAGTTGTATAGTTACTTATCTCCTTATCTTGGAGGGGGGGGGTCACATAATTCCATACCCTCCAACATTTCTCTGATGAAAATAGGGACGTCCTGAGGAAAAGCAGAACATTCCAGGATGAAACCAGAAACCAGGACAGCGTCTGTAAATCCAGGATTGTCCCTGGAAAATAGGGACACATGGGGGGTCTGGAATGGGAGCCCATCTCAGATTCCCATCCATATCGACTGCCCACCACTGCATATGGGGACTGAACTTGGCTCCCATTTAAAAGCAGAAACACTGCTTGTCCACCACTAAGATGACTACCCAGGGGCAGAATGAGGATGATGATAAGCTGGCAGAGATGGGCTAGAGAGGGGCCCTTCTCAGATGCTAAGATCTTTGGCCAGTGCTGGGTTTTCCCCCCAGGTGAAACCTCCAGAGGGGTGCCATTCTGGCTTCCAGCCTGTGTGTGTATGTGTATACGCAAATGCATGTGTGTGTGCCAAGCTGGGTCTTTGACCCGGGTGAAATAAAGCCTAGTTTTGTCCCTGCCTTGGCCAGTGCCCAAGCTGGATGACACTTGGCACAAGGACTGCCTCCTTCGTAGGTGGCACACCTAATTGGGATTCTATCCTGCATGGAACATGCTTGGATTCCACTAAAGTTGGGTTTCCTGGGTAACCATTAGTTGGAGATGTTGGGTAACTGTGTACGTGCAGCTACTCACACAGAGTCAATTAAGGTTTGGCAGACAGCCAGAAGGCAATCTGAAGGAGTAAGTCTGCCTGGTGATAACAGAGACATGGAGACCGCTCCCTGATTGGTCAAGCTCTCTCAAAGGAGTGATAATTAATGGCCTACTAACTGTTAGTTCAGTATTTCAGTGTTCGTGTTCAGAGTTTTCTGTCAGTGTAGGAGTTGTGAGTCGGGTCAGAGAGAGCTAGCAAAAGATCCGAGTTCTGTTCCTGTAAATAGTCCACTGTATATAATAAACACCTAACTACAAGTTCCTGGTTCCTGCTTTGTCCATCCTGTCTGCAGCCAAGTTGCCAATTGCTTCCATGGATTCTGCATTTACTCTGCTAGGTCTGGCTAAGGTCCTGCAACTAGTCAGAAAGTTGCGAAACACCAAATAGGTTTTGTACTTCAGTTATCTAGGAATCATCCACACTGAGACTTCAAATAGAACAACCCTTATTCTGCCACTTGAAATGGGAAGCAAAGGTTTGAACCATCCCTTCTGCTGCACGTGAATCAGTAAGATTCCTTTGGATCAGTCCTGTGGGTTTTCCCCCAGGAAAGAAATAATAACTTCTTCACCCAAGGGTTGATTTTTGTTACTCGGCTTTTTAAGCATGCAGGAGAATAACCAAACACTTAGAAGGGTCATTCACTACAGCTAAGCGTCTTTCTTTTAAGTAGGCTTTAAATATTAAATGCACTCTGGTATATTTAGTAGCTCTGCCTGCAGAGTTTCAAATAGTAATTGGATGCGGCTTAGAAAGTGAATTTGTAGTGCTGGTTGTTCAGTGAATTCATTGGCAACAATCATTTCCCACTCGGAGTGTTGCAGCCACGTAGGCTGTAAAAAGAGAGAGAGAGAGAGAGAGAGAGATAAACACATATAAGGTTGATGATTGTGGGTGGTATTCAACTAACCCTTACTCAGAGTAGACATATCAAAATTAATGGGCCTAAATTAACTGTGTGCATTAACTCCAATGGGTCTATTCCAATTAAGTTGAATGTTACTCTGTTTGGGTGGATGATCTTTAGTTAGGTAAAGGTAAAGGGACCCCTGACTGTTAGGTCCAGTTGCGGACGACTCTGGGGTTGCGGCGCTCATCTCGCTTTACTGACCGAGGGAGCCGGTGTACAGCCTCTGGGTCATGTGGTCAGCATGACTAAGCCACTTCTGGTGAACCAGAGCAGTGCACAGAAACACCATTTACCTTCCCACCAGAGCGGTACCTATTTATCTACTTACACTTTGACGTGCTTTTGAACTGCTAGGTGGGCAGGAGCAGGGACCGAGCAATGGGAGCTCACCCCGTTGTGGGGATTCGAACCGCTGACCTTCTGATTGGCAAGCCCAAGAGGCTTAGTGGTTTAGACCACAGTGCCACCCACGTCCCTTATAAAGGGAATCAAACCCTGACTTCCAAAACATTCTTCCCTTCTGTATCATACTTGTCATGAAAGTTCTGTATCATGCTTGTCATCAACGTTCCGGTCACACACAGGCCTGGCTGGTTCACACTAGGTTTATTTCCAAAGCAACCATGAGTAGAAGCCAATAACATTGTGTGTGAACCAAGCCACTAAGTTCAATAGGGTCTACTTCTAAGTATGCTTAACATTGAATTGGCACATGAAATTTACTGGTTGTGAGATTTCTGAAACATAAGAGCATGGATATCTTCATGTTATTAAAACAATAATTACAAATATACTTGGTGTTAGAAATGGTATTGCAAGCTGCTGCATCTTAAGTTACAGTTACGTAACCCCACCTTTTGCACATACAACCCATATTGCTATACCGTACGTTACTTTGTGTCTTCCCTGCTTTATTCAGATTTCTGCTGTTGTTTGAAACCATCCCATTCCCCCTGTCAGTGTCTCTCCCTTCTCATTCCCATGCCATGGCCACTGGAGTTGCGCAATCTCCTCTTTTGCTCCCCTACTCCATCCTGCCTTCGTGAAAATCTCATTCATATCTCTCTCTCTCTCTCTCTCTCTCTCTCTCTCTCTCTCTCTCTCTATATATATATATATCATTTGACAGTTTAAGATAATTCATAACAGGGTTTTTTGTGTGTGAAGGAAGATCCAAACATGTGTTTCCTAACTGCATCACACTCCGCTGGATAAGGAATTGTAAGGGATATAAAGTTATGTATGATTTCTGTATCATTATGTCATAATTCACAAAAATACTATGTGGTTCATTTCTCCAAAGCCTTACTAAAAATTCAATTATATTGCCTGATTGTATTATAAAAATGTTCTGCAAATAGCTAATAGAATTTTTTATTTTTAAACTCCAACGTATTAAAAAAGAAATCTGACATACAACAGATTTGCAATGCTTTGTATGAATAGCTTGGAGATTAAAATGAAATAAATTCACTTTGTCCTCCATCATGTTGTAAAACGTTATCTGCAGTTTATTAAATGGTCAATATTCCTTAATATGTAAATCAACACAGATATATTTCTGAAGTGCCCGCTCATTGCTGATCTATTGCCTCTTTGTTTTTATTTCTGGGTAAATACACACTGTGGAAAATCACCGTAGTCTCAAAAGGTGCTTTCCCCATTACTGTGTGAGTGTTTTGTTTACCCTCCAGTTTAAGACCAACAAATTCTGTCTGACGTGTCTCAACACCTCTCAAAATAATCATACCCAATGGGTGAGTATTGCATTAAGAAATCGCTCTCTGGGACTTGCTGTCCCAAGATGTCAGGGAAAACGCCACACTTTCACACTTCAGATCAAATCTGACGCCTCACTTATTGTCCTTTTGCTTGAGATGATTAGCTCAGAGTCACAGGCTATTTCATAAAGATATTGTATGCCAACACTACTGCAAAAAAAACACCTTGAGGTCCTTTGACATGCTAAAGCATATCTGGGAAACTAAATTATCGCTACAGATCCTCACTCTGGATTTTATGCGAGAACATATAGCTGAAAAAACCATCATATTGAAAGTTCTAATTCAAAACAGAACAAAGGTGGCCTATTAAAACGTGGTGTGCTCATTTTGGATAGCTCCCGCTGTGTAGCAAAAATGGAGAAGACCACATTTTAATAAGCCACCCTTGTTCTTATTTATCCTCTGTTACATTTGCCTCACACTCTCACTCTTTTGTCATTTTTTAACTTTGTACTTTTAACAGCTCCCCTTAGTTTTCAAATTTTAAAACTGGAAGACCTTTGGGGCAGAGAACTTTGAAGTGCTATGTACATTGAAGGCACCATGTGAATAACAATAATTCAGCAATTTGTTGGAGTTCATAATTTGTTCTGATTCATTTTGCCCTCTTCACCTTGGTATGCTGAAGGGAACTTATTTCCATTGCAGCTACAGATACCGCAACTAATTCCACGAAACCTTATCAGCATACAGTTATATCACTGGATTGCAAATACATTGATTATGCAGTTTTGATTAGCTCAAGTCCTTGTCTGTGTTCTCTGGATACAGAATCAATATAAGAAATGCTTTTAAAGGCCTTTAAAATGTTTAGTTGGGTAGTAGCATATGGCATCCGAACTTCCTGGCAGTTGAAAAAATGTGTGAGAAAAGTGTCCCCCCCCCTTTTTAAAAAAGAAACCTGATCTCAGTCTGTTGGGAATTTATTTTTGATCTATAACACTGCAAAGTTCTGCATATTGGAGATTAAATTAACCATTAAATTAACACAGGCAGAAGCAATATCATTTTTATTTAAGATGATTGCATTCAAAAAAATCTTCACTTTTCTTTAAAAAAGTTCCCTTTGTGCAGTATTGCAGTTGTAGCTCAGCCAAATTGTTCTATAATTCAGAAGCCTTTCCTGCCTCCTGTTAAATAATTCTTCAAATTTCATGTTAAATGAGAATCTGCTGGTGGTGGTGGGATCAGACAGATAAAAGCTAGATACTTGGCTGGTGCAAATCAGACCAATTTTATGATAGTCACAGATTCCCCATCCCTCTTCATATCAGTAAAGCTGAGCACAGAATTTCTATGTTTCTTAATGAAGTTGTTCATCGCATTTCACAACGACCAGTTAACACCCCCCCCACTCCGCAATCTATCACAAGATGCATTTTGGAGACTAGTACCTGGAGTTTTAAAATAACATTCTCATATGGGAACCAGAATGTACAAGCTTAACACTTCCTTTGTTTGTCAGAAGGGAGAAAGGAGGGGGGGGGGCGTAGCAAGTACAGTGGTACCTTGGTTCTCAAACTCAATCCGTCCCAGAAGTCCATTCCAAAACCAAAGCGTTCCAAAACCATAGAAAGTAATGCAAAACGGATTAATCCGTTCCAGACTTTCAAAAACAACCCCTAAAACAGCAATTTGACATGAATTTTGCTATCTAACGAAACCATTGATCCATAAAATGAAAGCAATAAACAATGTACTGTACTGCAGTCACACAATCAATCCGTCAGTAGCTGAACTGGGTTCCACACAGTCACAAAAACAAACAAAAAGAGCCTCAAAAACAAAAACGCAAAATAAATAGACTCTAGCGTAACACTGAAAATGGAAGTGTGGCACTCAAATCAGAAGCGTAACACTCAAATCGGAAGCATAACATTCAAAATGGAGCACATTTGGCTTCCAAAAAAAGTTTGCAAACTAGAACACTTACTTCCGGGTTTGCAGTGTTTGGGTTCCAAGCTGTTTTGAGTACCAAGCCTTTTGAGAGCAAAGGTACCACTGTATGTCACAAAACCCCAATGTATAAATTGCGTAGGGGTGGTGAAATAAGGTATCATCCCTCTTGTTACATTGGGGATGGGGAGAAAGATAGCCTCTCCTTGCCCGGAGATGCCTTCATGAGAGGATCTCCAGACTTCAGACTAATTCCTTCCTCCCTTTGCAATTTCCCTTTTCTACCCACTTCCATCCTGTGTTGTTTATCCCCTTCTTTCAAAATTTAGATTATAAGTTATTGGGGGTGGGGGCCTGTGATTTTTATGTCCGCCATGTTGCAGATATTAATATTGCTCAGTTTGAAGCAACTGGAAGCATAAGAACTAACTCCTTTGGAAATGAAACATTGTCCAGGCTCATAAAAATATTATTCAAACTTTTACTGGCAGAACTCTTTAAAATAAAACAGAATGCAGTAAATGATTAATCCAAAGCATCTATACGACATCTTGTGGTGTTCAGCACAGGCTCAGTATCTTACAAAATCTGAAATAATCCAGATAGACCTAGAAGTAAAAAGTCTCTTTCTCTCTCTGTCCGCAGCCTGCATTCCAGACTCCAGGCTGTTTGCTTTCCCTTCAGGAAAGCTTCATTTAACATCTTCACTCCATGAAGTCCAGGAGAAAAGACTCAAAGACAACTCCTTTCATAATGGAGATTGGAACCCAATACCTCTCACATGATCTAAGGTTATAACCTTCGCATGTCAGCTACCAGAGAACAACAATCAGTTAGTTAATAATTAACTCAGCAGGAGCCCAAAGTTCTCTCCTTGCTTTCATTTTAGCCCCATGGAAAGATCCCTTTCATTTTAAACCTTCATTAATATACATACATTTTTCATTTCTGTGTGAATTAAATCTATTATACTTAATGTGCCCTAAGGCACCTTGTATACTGAAGGCACCACTTAAATGAATAACAGTCTCATACCATACAGAAATGTTTGCCATCTGCACTCAAGATCAAATCTTTTAAAAAGTCAGATTGTGGAACTTTCTAATAAAGGTGCAAAACTCTTACCCTGCCTATGTTGTTACTGATTTCCACGATGTCTTAATTCAACTCTTAGAGCCAACCAGCCAAGCAAGCAAACAAACAAGCATTGTAAGTCACTTTGGGTTGTCTTGGGCAAGATAAAGTGTTTAACAAATTCAATACATACATACATACAACATTGAATTTTGCAAAACTTGCTTTCCCAATATTATTTGATCTCAGTTGGGGGAATTAGCTGTGCAATCCTATACATGCTCTTTAGAAGCCCCATAGAATTCAATGAGATGTGATCTGAGGTAAATTAATATAGAACTGCAAAATATATTGAGGTAGAGCACAATATACACCAGGAAGCTTAGTTTGGTCAGAATTGAGTATAAACTTCCAGAGTTAACTCTCGATACATTAGTTCTCGGTAAATGAGCCACCATAGCCGCTAGAGGGCTGTGGAAATTTGTGTCCCAGGCATTTTAGACTCATCTACCCATGTACTATCTGAAACCAAAGAGGCTCATTGGTTGCCAGATATGAAATATATATATAGGCATTATTTTCAGCTCTCCTTCCTCACTACTAATACAACAAGTAGAAGCAGCAAAAGCAAGCTGCAAAGTGACTGATTCAAAAGCATTTAGGAAAAGGTTGGCTCCAGGTTTGAAGGGGCCTTGCACCCTCTGTCTGTCCTACAAGAGGGCCCTGGCAGGCTTACTGGGTTGCAGTAGCAATGCTGCATTAATAGTGGGCCCTGCCAAGCTTTGGGGAACTTGGCAGATGCCCGGAAACAGTAGGTGCCAATGCCAGCCCTGGTTAAGGAAGAATGATCATTCATACAGAAATACTCTGCTGCCAAAGTGAGTGGAATTGGCAAATGTGCTTCTGAGCTACTTTGATAATGCTAGGTTGGCAGGAGCAGGGACCGAACAACGAGAGCTCACCCTGTCACGGGGATTCGAACCGCTGGTCTTCTGATCGGCAAGTCCTAGGCTCTGTGGTTTAACCCATAGCGCCACCTGCGTCCCTACAGCTTATATAGGAGGAGTTAATCTCTCAGATATGCTGGCCTCAAACTCTATGGCTTTAGAAACAAATTGGAACTGAATGAAGTTAGTATGATGCTCTAGAGTCCATAACACAAACCAAACGATAGTTTGGCTGCCACATTTTTCTCTGGCTGCAGTTTCTGAAGACCCTTCAAGGACAGCCCTATATAGAGTTCATCACAGTACTGCAAATGAGAGTTTTCAAAGGTGCAAGAGATCACTGTGGCTAGATCTGCTTTCTCCAGGAAGAGGCACTCCTGGCCACAGGCAAACTATGAATCTAGTCCTTCCGAGGGAGCACGACCCCATTCAGAACCCTCAATCCCAGACTAGCTTATCTGATGACCTACAGAGCATGCATGCTGCCTTGACTGAGCCTTATTAGACTGCACCCAGACAAGAATAAAACGTCAAGGTAGATTTGGAGGTTTCTGCTCAGATGTTTCACTCCCATAATTCTGAACTTTTTTTTTAAAGACTTTGAATAAGGCTGAATACATTTCTCCCTGATGTGTCCACACAATGCTAATTCTGATGCTCGGATGATATTGAGACAATTTATGCTCAGTTGCTCTTTCAGGAGTCAAGGAAGAAAATGTATTTATTCCTTTTGCTGTTAATACTTGTTTATTCTCCCCCTCTCTCTCACTCTCTGAAGATGCCTTGTCCCCGCCCCTCCATCTGCGCCTTTTCTCTTTCAAATCCTTTCTTCCTTACTAATGTATATCAAGTTAGAAAAACATACTTTAACTGTCATCTCCCCTTGTTAGCAGGATGTGGAGGTGTGTGAAGCGGAGGGAAACAAAAAGTGATCAGCAACAGATAATAATAGAGAAAGATGTTCCAGGGCCTTGAAAAGGGAAAGAGAGAGGGGGGAAAATACAGAGACAAACCAGAAATATAATCCTCAGAGATAATGGCATGCTACAGAATATGAGTGATTGAAGCTCACGATAGGGCAACTCATTAAGAGAACAGACCAAAAAACCTGAAACGTATACAAGGTCAAGAACGGAATTGTCACGTAGGACCTCAATTTCAAGAAACAGATAATATACAGCCAGGATGCTGTCACGAAAGGTTATTGCTTGGCACTTTCATCAAAGTCTTTATTGTATTTTTGATTGATCGTCTCAAATGCAAATAACAACAATGCAAGACAGGGCAAAATTGCTGGGCATATATTTATACATCCTCTAAGTAGGCTGTAAAAGGCAGGCCACATCTTCTGGGCGTCTTAACGTATTGGAGGGTAGATTTAGGAAGCACACCTGATGTCACCACCTAATTGCTGCTTTTGAGCACAGTGGGAGGAATCCAACTGGTGCTCTTGCACTCCCAGAAGGGCTTTTGATGATCCAGCAGAGGCATTTGTTAATGGAAGAGGAGGAGAGGCAATTTTTGATTGTACACAATGACCAATGCAAAACAAAATTGAATCAAGGGGTTTCCTTTCATCCCCTTTCTCCTGAATTAACAACAACAGGCATTTTGACCAAGGATTCACTTTGTACACAACTGTTGCTTGCTGCCTTTTATCTGCAAATGGTCCTCCTATGTTGTTGTTGTTTAGTCGTGTCTGACTCTTCGTGACCCCATGGACCAGAGCACGCCAGGCACTCCTGTCTTCCACTGCCTCCCGCAGTTTGATCAAACTCATGCTGGTAGCTTCGAGAACACTGTCCAACCATCCCGTCCTCTGTTGTCCCCTTCTCCTAGTGCTCTCCATCTTTCCCAACATCAGGGTCTTTTCCAGGGAGTCTTCTCTTCTCATGAGGTGGCCAAAGTATTGGAGCCTCAGCTTCAGGATCTGTCCTTCCAGTGAGCACTCAGGGCTGATTTCCTTAAGAATGGATAGGTTTGATCTTCTTGCAGTCCATGGGACTCTCAAGTCTCCTCCAGCACCATAATTCAAAAGCATCAATTCTTCGGTGATCAGCCTTTTTTATGGTCCAGGTCCTCTTATAGGAGTGGCTATGTGCATCTGAAATAAGCAACTGAAAAAAGTGTTGGAGTTATATATTAGCGAAAGGAGGAGTCCTTGCATCCAGTGCTGCAGGCTAGATGGTCTGCAGTCCATGTGGGCTATGTTTGGGCTCTGGGCACCATTTTGCCTATCCTTATACAGTGGTACCTCGGGTTACCGGCGCTTCAGGTTACAGACTTCGCTAACCCAGAAATAGTACCTTGGGTTAAGAACTTTGCTTCAGGATGAGAACAGAAATTGTGTGGCGGCAGCGGGAGGCCCCATTAGCTAAAGTGGTAGCTCAGGTTAAGAACAGTTTCAGGTTAAGAACGGACCTCTGGAACGAATTAAGTTCTTAACCAGAGGTACCACTGAATTACATGTTAGGCCTTTCCAGTATAATACATTACAGTGCAACTTTTGCATACATGGGGAAAAGATTTGGAAACCAGAGAGAAGACCATTCCAGCATACTCTGCACCTTGTTTGGGGGGATTTTTGAAAATTGCATGCTATAGATCTCATCATGTCAATGTTTATTACCAAGATGACAAAGTAAACATGTGAGGGTTTAGTCTTTCTACTATTTCACTATTTAGGTCACCTTCCAACCTAGGAATATAGGAAACTGCCTAATATCAAATCAGGCCAGTAGTCTATCTAGTTTAGTATTGTCTACACTGACAGGCAGAGGCTCTCCAGGATTTTGGACCAGGGTCTCCTCCAGCCCTACCTGGAGATGGTGGGGATTGAACATAAGCTGATTCTCTGCCACTGAGCTACCGCTCTTGTGGAAGCTGCCTTCTAGAACACATGGGGAGCTGCCATGAATGCAAAGCATAGCTGTCAAGCGTCCCTTATTTGGCAGGAAAGTCCCTTATCCCAGCGCTGTGTCCCGCTGCTGTCCCTTATTGATGATGTCCCTTAAATTTCCCGGGTTTCAAAGGAAGCAGCTCCTCTCCCTCCCTCCCTGCCGGCCAGGGAGGAGGGAGGCTCCAACTGTGTTGCTTGGCTGCGTTGCTCACCCAATAAGGAATCTAAGAACGACTGGGGGGGGTGGAGCTTGCATGCCTTGTACCAATCAAATCGGCCGCATTGCCTGGGGACTCGCCTTTGCTCAGCGCTTCCCAGCAGAGAAGTGCTGGTGGTTTTCCTTGCTGCATCCCCTTTGCTGGGTTGCTGCGCTATGGGAACTACCACTTGAGGCTTCGTTTGGCTGCTGGTTGACTAAAATCCCTTATTTTGGCTGCTGATCCCTTATTTTCGAGGCTGCTGGTCTCTTATTTTCAAATCTGTAAGTTGACAGCTATGATGCAAAGGCTTCCCATTGCACATAATCACCTTACATAAATTGAATTCCAACAAATATGGTGGGGGACACAGCATTCTCATCCCTGCTGCCCCCCACAGGCATTTTCTTTTTCTTTGAAACTATGGTTCTGAAAGTGTAGACAAGAGGAGACTAAACATCTCTCTAGCAACACCCCCTCCCCCCAGAACATCTATCGTATTAGTTACAGAAGAAAAAATCTAGCCAAGTGTTATCTTTTCGTTTTCTAACCCCTTAAAGCTTCTTGTAAATTTACTGTCTTCTGTTTGCCTTGAGCCAAGGACCAGAGCAAATATACAAGAAGTTCAGTCTGTTTGTCTTAACATTTGACCCATATTCTCTTGTTTCTTTTCATTACATTGGCATTACTATTTATCCAATGGCATCAACGTACCTGGCGCTTTGCAGACAGACCTCTTTGATGCAAGGGTGCTGATTCCGAAATGCAAAAGTATTAACTTCTCAGTTACAACTTTGTTTTTACAACATTTTTAAATAATATCTATATATCCCCAAACCTCAAAGTAACCATGAGTTTAAAATTAAATTTGTAATGGCTGGGTATTAAAAAAGTACTTAAGCCCTTAAAAGAGTATGCTTTGCCTATGGCTCAGGAGGCAGTAAATCCTTTGGTAGTGATAGCCTCTTTCCACATACCAATGAGAGCTGCATAATTCATGTGAGGCAAGTCATTTAGCCAAAAGAGAAACTATGTATCTTGCGGAAGGAAAAGGTGAGACACTGTTTTCTATCTTTTTTAAAAAATAAATTAAAATAAAAGTAGTTTGGTATTGTTGCACGTCATCACAATCTCTGAGCAGTGCAAGACACCATGGGTTCCAGGTGGAAACCTAGGGTTTGGTTTCCTTGGAATGAGGGACAGCAGAGACTGTGATCCATGTGATATATGGTTTATTTACAAACATACACAACCTGAGCTTACAATGGGCCTGAGCCTACAACATTAGCACCCCAGCATTGTAACTGAATGAGAGGAATGGCTTCTGCTTGTGCAATTGAACTTTCTACCCCTCCCCTCCCCCTGTACCCCCCTCCTAAATCTCCCCCAAAATCCCAGAACAGATTAGGGTGTGGGAGGCACATGGGGGACTTGTGCCATGATTTGTTGGGTTCACCCCCAAATTTATTATTCACAGTGGCACATAACATTTCATCTACCTAGCTAAACCCAGCCTAGCTGAATCCATGCATAACAGCTTGATGAATATCCTGTATTTGCTGCCAGGTTAAGACTGCCCAATTAAGAAGCCGTCAAGAACCTGGCTGGTCATCATACATGCTTGGTGTGCTGTATTCAGTTTGATGGGGCAGAATTTCTGGAGACCCGCAGTGACGCAATTAGCACACAGAACAAAACAGATCACTAGAAAACCAACCCCACAATCACAGCAGCTCCTGCAGAGTAATTTCCACCAAGGCCCTGAGAACCTGCCAACTCAAAGTGCTGAGGTCTACCTGAATACACAAAACCTGATGACTCTCAGCTGAGTGTGTGGACTGCTCCGATCATCAAGGGCTGTGTGCACGGCGATGTGACAAATTAAACCTTTGTTTGCATTTGATCTGTGATGGGTACTTCTCACATGGGACCATTCACCTGAAGCCTGATGCAGCTCTTACAATTAGAGGTAAAGATGACCTTGCTGCCAGCTTCAAGCATCTGAAACGGCAAATCTCATTTGAGGCCAAGAAGTACTGAAATCTCTTTACCCTCCCTCCTCCTGAATACTTTTCTTCTTCTTCTTCTAACAAGTGACCAAACAGATCCCTTTTTCCCCACAAGAGAGAGGTACTTTGTTCCGGCACATTGGGCAGAATGAAGAACAAAGCCTCCCCAAAGTCACTGTCTGTTGACGTGCGCTGTTGCTTTTCTGCAGGAGAATATTTCCATCGTGTAATAGGCAGCCTTTTATGTGCCTGGATGAACAGCTAAAGTAGGAGGTTTCCCATTTAACTGATTTCAGGAACTAGACTTGGGTCCTTTCATAGAATGATTAAAGTGTGTGCAATTTCTGTCTTTTCCACCCCCCCCCCACTTTCATCTTTGCCATTTGCTCAGTGTCTTTGCCAAAGTTCTCATTCTTAAAAAAACCCCATCCTCTGTGCATTTTATTCAGAAGTAACCCTCATTTGGGACGCAGGTGGCACTGTGGGTTAAACCACAGAGCCTAGGACTTGCCAATCAGAAGGTCGGCGGTTCGAATCCCCGTGCCGGGGTGAGCTCCCGTTCCTCAGTCCCAGCTCCTGCCAACCTAGCAGTTTGAAAGCATGTCAAAGTGCAAGTAGATAAATAGGTACCGCTCTGGCGGGAAGGTAAACGCCATTTCCATGCGCTGACCCGGAAGCTGTACGCCCCCCTCGGCCAATAAAGCGAGATGAGCGCCGCAACCCCAGAGTCGGCCACGAGTGGACCTAATGGTCAGGGGTCCCTTTACCTTTTTAACCCTCATTTAGTTCAATAGGACTTACTCCTAGGTAAATGTGAAAAGGGTTGTAGCCTTAGTCTGAAAAGCCTAAGCAGGGGAAGAGCAAATCAAGGAGGAAAATATTTTTTTAAAAAATTGAAATAACCTGAGACCATTTCCTCACCCCACTCCCCACTTCCAAGAGCTTCTGCTCTTGGAATCTGTAATATTTGGGAATGGACTTTCCGGCTGCTAATCTATTTCCAGCTTTGTCTGTCAGTTTCCCTTCTTCTTTTCCTTTGCCTTCGCCTCTGCCCTGAGGGCTTCTTGGATTTGATTCTATGCTGGCCGTGACTCTGCTAAGAGTGACTTTCTCAACCAAGTCTCATATTTCAGCTTTGTTTGGACATCTTGAGCTTCTGTTTGATTGAAAGAGTTATTTCTCATGCCTTACCTGTGATAGAAAAAATCTCATTAATCTGCCTACATTTGAAATCTGATAGATGAGAGTGATCCTTATAATGATAAACTGCTATGTTAGATATATTGGATATTATGCACATTTCTGCAGACATTGCTGTTCTGATAGTGTGGTGCGCCTGAGAGAGTTTGCATGCACCTCTAGAATGGAAGGCTCCCACGTGTGGTATGTGTGTTACCGGGGGATGTTATGAAAAAGCCACTTCCGCCCTTTGGAGGAGGTGGGGTTGCGGGCTTCACAGCCCCTCCACGCACATGGTGGGTGGATGCTAGCCCCTGCGTGATTGGGGGGATTCCTGGCTGCGTCACCCCCTGGCTGGGGGCCGGCTCAGGGGGCGTGGCCTGCCATATAAAGGCAGGACGTGGCTGGGGATCTCCCTCTTTGCCATTCATCAGCTGTTCTGTTTTCCCACCCTCCCACCCTTTAAGGTTTTTGTTCTTTGACCTTGCTTGGTCACCGTTGAGGGGCCTGATAGGAATTTTTCCACTTGGCAAATTGGCACCAGCCACTTGGTTTTTGCCTACCTCGTAGCAAATCATCACAACTTTCTTGGTATTGGCGGTTAGGCATTGGTATAGTTCTGTAGATGGAAGAGGGGAGGTAATGCCATCACCTGCCCTGCATATTGAAGGGTAGTCCGATAAAAGATTCCGGGGGGCATGGCCCTGTCTGAAGCCTAGGGAGGTGAGGGCCTAAGGCACGCCCCCTATTGGTGACCCGGGGGGGTCCTAGTTGATGTGCATCAGCAGGATTCCCCCTACTGGTGGTTAACCCTTCCTGGACTTCAAGCGGACGGGCTGAAGTCAGATATAGTCGGTTAGGACCAATGCCTAAGCCAATACTGCTCATCACCTGTAACCAATAAAGTTGTGGCCTTTTTTACCCCACTAACCTTAATAATTGTGTCATGTGTCATTATTTCCACGGGGGGGGGGGACTGCCACGCAACCTAAAGTACTCATCAAGAAACAATGTTACATCTCTGCTTTATTTCACTATTCTGGAGCTCCCTCCTTCCAGTCAGTCCCTGTAGGAGGTGGACAGGATCAGGCCAATACTTTTTGGCACCTGAGGAGAACCCCAAAATGGTGCCCCCCTCCCTGCCAGGGAAGAAGGGGTATGGGGAGATCTACATCAGGAACAAGGGGAAAGAAAGATCAACTTTGGAATCTGCAGCCCCATTGGATTCTGCCGCCTGAGGCAGTCATCTCACCTTGTGTGGCGTTTGCCCTCCTAGGTGGGTCATAAGGAAAGGGTTAAATGAGTGTGAAGTGATTTGCAGTGGGAACCCAAGAGGAGGAGTTAGAGTTGGAGTCGTTGGGAAGTCAGTTGGGAATTGGAGAAGGAAGAGGGAGGATAAGTCTGTGGGTTGGTCGAGTTTTGATGTGAGAGAGTGAGAGAAACTGATAGGAAGAGTCAGATAGACAGTTGGGATAATCAGTTAGAAGGTATTAGGAAGGTATAGGCCGGTAAAGAAACTAAGGTTAAGAAACTGACAAGAAAAATTATCTGAAACCATAAACTTGTTAAAACTTATAAAATAAACTTGTTTATTTTGTTTAATGTTAACAACTGTCTGGACTCAGTGTGTACCCAAGAGAAATGGGTTGGTGGCGGCGGGAAAGCAATCACAGTGGTGGCACAGGGATCAATAGACCGTCAAACGCCTGGGGACCCTGTGTGATCGCCACACCTTGCCTCATGGATGGGCCAGCTTACGTGGCACAGTAATGATTCTCCGGAACTTTTGTAGTGGGTGTAATTGGTTCATTAACAGCACAGTTCCATGCAGGCCTGCTCAGAAGTCACACTGAATTCAATGGCGCTTACCACCAGATAAATGTGCACCAGATAAATTGTACCCAGATATAGGGACTCTTCTTTCTTCCAATCAGGAGGTACATCCAGATCAGTGACTCTTGCAAAAACATCAGAAGTGGTCTGCAGTCCTTATTCTTATGCACTCTATAAATCATTTTGTGTGTATTAAGAGTGGCATGTGTCTCCAATTTTAATTCTGAAAAAAAAAGAGAAGTGTGCAGCCCTTGAAAGAAAACAGAAGTGGTGCCCAGTCCTGTTTTAGTTCCTTTTCTTCCACTGAAGTTTCCTGACTGTGCTTCCAAGCATATCCAATCAGCTGGCTTTTTTGCCATCTTCATTTCCTGCATCATAAACCTCATTCGGCTGTGCTAAACAAGGACATATGAGTTACTGGAAAGAAAATGTTAGTAGTGAGAGATCTGAAATTTATTGAGTCCATAATGGTCGGCGTTATAGACAATTCCATCCTAGATTCAAATGAAGTGCTGCGGTTAACGGCCATCCTTATCGGCTCTGTGTTATGGAAGTTGGCTTTCTTGGGGTAAAAAGCTGCTTTCAATTTGAATGAATTAAAGCGAGTAGAATAAATGAGATATGAGAAGTAATCCCAGCAGTTTCTAAACAAGTGGCTCTGTAATAAATTAACCAGGGGACCTGCAACTTACCTTGGTCTTCATTTTGGTCTCATTCAAGGCATGGATACTGAAGGGAATGGGAAACATATTGTGGGTTCCTGGAAGGAACCCAAACTTCAGAGGTAGAGGACATGTTTTGCATCAAGTGCGCCAACTCTAGGGAGCAAAGGTGTCATCAGCCCCCTCAACATTCCTTAGCATGCTATCTAAATACCCATCAAAAGTTTCTATTTTTCCATTCGTTTAGTTTTTAAAAAAACATTTCTTGGCTTTAAAAGTCTCAAAGCACATTTAAAGGTGCATATTTTTATGGGGAAGATATATCTAGAAGTGCATATACACTACTTAAATGGATATTTTCAAGCTGGTTTAAAAATTAGCTGATTAATGTGGAAACAGGGAGAGATGGATTTAGGCAAAAGTGGCACAGACATGGAAGAGATTATTTTGCTCCTCCCTAATGAAGATCTCATTTCTTTTTTTTTTTAAGGTGGCTTAAATGATGCTGTCTCTTACTGTATGGCCAGTTCCTCTCTCTCTCAAGCTGCAACAGTTATTTTAGGATTAGGAAGTTAACCATATCATATTTTGGGTGGATCAGATAAAGAAATAGGTACACCAGTTCCCCATTATTTTGCCCCTTCAGACAAGACAAATGTATACCTAAGAAGGGTCTTCTATATATTTGGCAATGACTGGTTAATACAGAACAGATTTGAAACAAAGACCAGAAAATGGTCTATAAATAGTGACACTCTTGTTTTAAAAATGATTGCAGATAAGAGAAATGGAGTTAGCAGAAATCTACATTTTTAAAAATTAAAGTTTCCATGACAACTGCTTCTTATAAATAAGTATGGATAAAGGAAGTTTCTCAGATTGGTGCAGAAATATATATAACTGTGTTTGTGCCCAGAGGCCTCAGTTTCAGATTTTGAATCCCCATTGTGTCCAGGGATTCTCTTCATGATGTAAATGTTGTGTGAAGATTCAATCCTTGCCCCCACAGAACTTTTTCAGTTTAAAAAATGACATTTTGAAATAGGTGTGGACTTTTGCCAGATTCTGCACTGGAATTGGGATATCACCATAATCAGCAAAAGTCTTGTTGCATTATCTTGGTCTTTTGCAAGTTAGGCTTTAGCTTGGTGACACATCAGATTTGTCGGAAATTAGACTAGAAAACACCACAACCATGACACCACAGAGAGTTGGATTTGAGACCCATCTTCATTAACTGTCTGACCAGCTTCAGATATTCAGACCCTCCAAGTGTCCCTATGTTCCAGGGAAGTCCCTCATTTAGAGAAGCCATCCCAGTTTCTGATTTGATCCCAGAATGTCCCACTTTTCCTTGTTGTTGTTGTTTAGTCGTGTATGACTCTTCGTGACCCCATGAACCAGAGCACGCCAGGCACTCCTATCTTCCACTGCCTCCCACGGTTTGGTCAAACTCATGTTGGTAGCTTCAAGAACACCTTTGGATGTCCCTATTTTCATTGGAGAAATTTTTGAGGGTTTGGAGTTCTCTGACTCCCGAGCTGTCTGAAGGCATTCCTGTATAGGGAATTTTTTTTAAAAAAAAAGTTTAATGTTTTATTATGTTGGAAGCTGTCCAGAGTGCTGGGGCAACGCAATAAGATATGTGCAGTATAAAAAGTAAAATTATCATTATGGAATGGAATGTCCCTATTTTCATCAGAGAAATGCTGGAGGGTATGGATATTTAATAGCAATCCAGAACCAAGAGCCCCTGGGATGTGTGGAGTTTGGAATACATGGCTCTCCTACTGAGTCCAGCTGAAGTTCCTCATCTTTCATTAGGCTCAACTGACGATACTCTGGCTTAAGTCCTCCATCCCAAGCTCAGCTGACTGATCGAAGGCCAGGATAATCCTGAGAAGGGGGCAGTCTGGTGGAGAGGTCTGGTGGAGTGGAACAGAGGGAGACTGTGGCGATCACACAGGGTCCCCGGACGTTTGACGGTCTATTGATCCCTGTGCCATCACTGTGCTCACTTCCCCGCTGCCACCAACCCGTTACTCTCGGGTACACACTGAGTCCAGACAGTTGTTAACATTAAATCAAATAAGCAAGTTTATTTTATAAGCCTTAACAAGTTTATGGTTTCAGATAATTTTTCTTGTCCGTTTATTAATCTTAGTTTCTATACTGGCCTATACCTTTCCTAATAACTGCTAACTGATTATCCCAACTGTCTATCTAATATAATAATAATAATAATAATAATAATAATAATAATAATAATAATAATAATAATAATAATAATAATAAT
>JAXCMG010000099.1:1213838-1278573 GCA_034642415.1 Podarcis siculus | reverse complement strand
ATAATAATAATAATAATAATAATAATAATAATAATAATAATAATAATTTATTATTTATACCCTGCCCATCTGGCTGGGCTTCCCCAGCCACTCTGGGCGGCTTCCAAAAAAATATTAAAATACTGTAATACATCAAACATTAAAAGCTTTCCTAAACAGGGCTGCCTTCAGGTGTCTTCTAAAAGTCTGGTAGTTGTTGTTTTCTTTGACATCTGGTGGGAGGGCATTCCACAGGGAGGGCGCCACTATCGAGAAGGCCCTCCTATCTGACTCCTTCTATCAGTTTCTCTCACTCTCTCACAACACAACTCGACCAACCCACAGACTTATCCCCCCTCTTCCTTCTCCAACTCCCAACTGACTTCCCAACAACTCCAACTCTAACTCTAACTCCTCCCCTTGGGTTCCCACTGGCCAATCACTTCACACTCATTTAACCCTTTCCTTATGACCCACCTAGGAGGGCAAACGCCACAGAGATGTACCCCACTTCCAAACGCCGCTCAGCTGTAGCTGGAGAATTGCATTGCAAAGTTCAGAGAAATGCAAATATTGAAACAAAGGCTGTGCTTCAGTCCATGTTTTGTTTAGAAAAGCACGAACTAGGCAGTTTTGCCTTGAAATGTGAACTGAACTGAACCTCTTCCCCCATCCCTAGTGGTGGCATGCAGGCTGAATTTCAGCACATTGCCAGGACCAGATGCAGCCTTGAATCCAACAACACGCTTGCTTTTCTCAGTTCTTCTCTTTATTCAAAGGAAGAAAATGTGCCAAGGATTGAAATATTGTTCAGGGAGCACTGATTGGCTGCTGAGCAGAAATGGCTTTGAACCTGGAACTCTTCAGGAGCAAACTATCAGCTGGTGGCTTGAAAATGATAAGGCAGTGCAGAAACATGACTGAATGAGGATCCAACTCCGTTTTGCCATTGGCCTGTCATAGCTGAATAATTAATATGGGATTATTATATGGGAAGCTTATTAAACTGTAATGTCCGTAATTACTTTGGACAGCTAAGCCATGTAAGGCTGGCATTATATTGGCCATTACTGATCATCCTCTGTTCTTCCAGTTCTTTCCTCTGCTCTCCCTCTCTCAGCATAGCATGCAGCTCATAATGAATTTTTCAGTGTTTGAAGTTCAGAAAGTGGTTAGAAATTTGGTTGACGAGATGAAGGGTTTGAATTATGCATTTATCGGAAGAGCATGGGGGCCTGCTCACAAATCCTTACCTTGTTCCAAACAAATCGAGACTGCTAGCCCTTTTTTCCGACAAAAATGTTGGGGCACCCTTTTGAAGGGAAAGAACATATTGCAGATGATGTGTGCAGAAGGGGACCATCATTTGAACTGCACTGTCGTCGCTGAAAAGAAAGGATTTTAAAACCCTGCTTTGTTTGGCAATTGTACTGACAATCATAATAGGATTGTTAGAAACATCTGTCGGGTCCCCCCCTCCCCCATTAGGCAATCAGAGCCACTGGCTTTGTTTTGTGCATAAAATGTGCATATGACTTTAACAGAGGGAACATGTTTCAGCGGTACGAATCAGCTTCATTTCATTTGCAATGAAAATTGCAATCTAATTAAACTGGGAACAGGTGACATCAAAGCATGTGAAATACCTGCCCATTCTATTAAAGAATAGGTTGCTGCAAAAGAGAATGATGGGTTTTAAATATTAATTCAACCAAAGCAGTTCCTTAATCTTGCATCATGTTAATGAAGCCTGCCGCACGCTATACCTTTGAAGGACATTCAAAGCACAATCTTCCCTCAAAGAATTTTGGACACTGTGGTCTGTTAAGGGTTGCTGGGCATTGTGATTCTTTGAGGGGTAAGCTACAATGCCCAGAATTCTTTGAGGGAAAGAATGTTATTATACAAATCTGTGATACACTGCACTTAATTCTCTCCTCAACTGACTTCAAAAAAGGGTGTTGTAGAGCTGTAAAGTTTTCAGAAAAGGGCATCCAAAATATCAAGAGTTTGGAGCAACTCTTTTTAGTTTAGAGAAAAGTTGGGGAAGAGGAGGAAGGAGAGAGATGCACAAAATTGTGCATAGTGCAGATAAAGGAGAAGAAGAAATCTCTCTCTCTCTCTCAACATGAGAAGTTGACAACATCCAATGAAGCTGAACATTGAACAAAAGGAAGTACAGTGAAACCCTGGTTCCTGAATGGCTTAGTTGCTGAACAAATCGGCTCCCGAACGCTGCAAACCCGGATGTAAGTGTTCTGGTTTGTGAATGTTTTTCAGAATCCAAACATCTTCCGCTTGAGTGAAGGAAACTCCTGCAGCCAATCAGAAGCTGTGCCTTGGTTTTCAAACTGTTTTGGAAGTCAAACGGAATCCCAGAACGGATTAAGTTTGAGAACCAAGGTACCACTGTACTTCTTTACATCGTGTCATTAAATTATGGAATCCACTTCCACAAGATGTCACCATGGCCACCAATATGGATGGTTTCAGAAGAGGAATTAGGCAAATTCATGGAAGGTAAGGCTATTGGTGGCTACTATCCACGAATCCTGTATTCTACCTCCATTGTCAAGGGCGATATACCTCTGAATACCAGTTTCCAGGAATCACAGGTGGGGAGAGTGCTGTTGCGCTCAGGTTCTCCTTGCCATCTGACCATGGGCATCTGGTTGTCCACTGAAGGTATAGGCCGGTAAAGAAACTCAAGTTAAGATACTGACAGGAATATTGTATCTGACAGGAATATTGTATCTGAAGAAGTGTGCATGCACACGAAAGCTCATACCAAGAACTAAATTAGTTGGTCTTTAAGGTGCTACTGGAAGGAAAAAAATTTTTTTGTTTTGACTATGGCAGACCAACACGGCTACCTATCTGTAACTGGTTGTCCACTGTGAGAGCAGAATGCTGGACTAGATAGTCCTTTGGACTGCTCCAGCAGAGCACTCCTTTAATCTGCCTAGTGGGGATATCTCAGAGAGGCAGTTTTAAATGGGGTGTATCTGTGTGATATGGGCCATGCCAGGAGATTGTAACACCAAGGCTGGCAGCCAGTGTGTTTCATGTCAGATATTGGATATGGCTCCTACTTTTGTCCTCTGGCCCTCGCTTTTCTCCTCTGGCTATGCCAGTGTTGTGTAGTGGTTAAGAGTGGTGGACTCGTAATCTGGTGAACTGGGTTCGCTTCCCCGGGTAAAGCACTGAGTCCAGACAGTTGTTAAAAGTGAACCAAATAAACAAATTTATTCTATAAACATTAACAAGTTTATGGTTTCTCACATAATATTCCTGTCAGTATCTTAACTTGAGTTTCTTTACCGGCCTATACCTTCCTAATACCTTCTGACTGATTATCTCAACTGTTTGACTGACTCCTCTTAACTGATTCTCTCACTCTCTCACATCAGACTAGCCCAACCCACAGACTTATCTTCTCTGTCTCTTCTAATTCCAGACTGTCTTCTCATCCACCCTAACTCTAACTCTAACTGCTTCCCTTGGGTTCCCATTGGTTAGTCATTTTACAATTAGTTAACCCTTTCCTAGCCAGTGTGGTGCACTGGTTAAGAGCGGTAGTCTCGTAATCTGGGGAACCAGGTTTGCATCTCCGCTCCTCCACATGCAGCTGCTGGGTGACCTTGGGCTAGTCACACTTCTTTGCAGTCTCTCAGCCCCACTCACCTCACAGAGTGTTTGTTGTGGGGGAGGAAGGGAAAGGAGAATATTAGCTGCTTTGACACTCCTTCGGGTAGTGATGAAGCAGGATATCAAATCCAAACTCTTCTTAATGCTTTGCAAAGCCCTGGTTGTGCACATAATTCCTCTTTCCTGGGTTGCCGTCTCAGCCTGTTGCTTGTAGACATGATGATGTAAAGCGAGTTAATAATGGATTGGTAAACACGTGTTCGTCATATCATAACACCCATAAATGTTTAATATGCATTCATATTGCCTTCACAACATATCATAAATGATAAATAGGTGACAATGGATGCCTTGGTGCAATATTTATTAAGTGCCATGTTTATTGTTATAACCCGCTCAGGATCCATTAGTAAAAGTGAGCGGGGGATCTCAAGGTCAGTGTAAGCAATCTGTAAAGAAAGGCGTGCCCCTGAAATTAAGTACTGTGAATGATGACAACTGTGTGACAAATGGCAATTGCTTAATAGACTGCAGTCAGCTGGATTGGCCCCCTGAGGTGCTCCATCTTTTGTTGAATGAACATATATGAAAGAACCTCTCCCAGATGGATAGAATTTGTGGGTCAGTAAAAGAAAAGGGGAAACTGCATTCTCCTTCCACCCCGCCGCACTCTAGCATGCAAAATGCACCTCAAAAAATATAGCTTAGGAATATAAATAACTTCTGCTGCTAAAGTGGATGCTGTCTTAGGGACCTTTTCAACAGTGACAGATTCTATTTCAAGGTTTTCTCTCTCTCCCCCCCCCTTTTCAGTGCATGTAGCACACTTCACAGTTCTCCGTAGCATATTACGGAGAGTGGTGGCTATGAACAGCATAAGTGTGAGAAGAGGCAATGTGGATAGCAATGGGATACAGGGCACTTTAACCTATGATTGCCCCTTGTCTGTACAAGTGGAACCTCGGAAGCCAAATGTCTTTGAACTTGACCGTTTCGGCTCCCAAACATCGAAAATCGGAAGAGATTGTTCTGGTTTTCGAACGATATTATGAAGCCGAACCTCCTTGGTTTTCAAACTGCTCTGGGAGTCGAACGGAAACCTGGAATTGATTAAATTTGAAAACCAAGGTACGACTGTACACATTTTTCTCTACTCTCCCTGTTGCAGTTCGTCTCTCAAAGTTCATCACCCAAATTCCTGGCCAATTCAGACGTATTCTATACAACAAATAGCTTTGTTGTAATCAGTTGAGGCTGCAATCCCATGCACACTCAGCTGGAAGCATGTCCCATTGGAATCAGTGGGATTGCTCCCAAGTAGACATGCATTGGGTTGCAGTGTAAACAGGTCTGCTGAGCTTGTATGTTAAGAATTTAATACACAAGGTCATTGCTCCTTGTTCGAAGGAAAGAATCTACTGGGTATTTGTTTAAAGTACTTTCCCCTGCCTCTCCATTTATATAGGCCCTCTAGGGCCTATGAATCAGCCAATCAGGCAAAGGGCCACAACAAATGAAACAGCAGTCAATAAAATACTTTAATCACAAATAAAATTCAGCATCATTTAATTTGAGAATTAGCAAAATCAAGCAAAACCACACAAGAGGATTAAAAACAGCAACAAATAATCAATTTCCAGCTAGGACAAAAGTTGGTTGAAACAGTAAGGTCCTGATTGGTCTTTTGAGGCAAATAAGAAATGAATGAAATGGATACTCAAAGACAAAGAATTCTGCAAAATGGGAGCCACCAACAAGAAGTCCCTGTACCAAGCTCCCTCTTATTTATTTCTATATAAAAGTATTTATATCCTGTCCTCTCACAGAATGTCAGAATGTACAGTAACATAAATAATTTTTTTATGCCTCATAAAACTCAAGTGGCCCTTAAGGTATCCTGGACCCAAGTTGGTCAGATACCCCACTGAAGATCCAGGAACATGAATGAGTTCATAAGTGGGAAGCTGGTCTTTTAATATAAAGTTCTCAACCATTCATGGGTGCTTAGTTGAAGCCAAGCTGAGCCAAAATGTTCTCACAGTAGAGAATATTGATTTTCCTGTCCATTCTGAAATGCTTCAAAACTTTTGGAGAACAGCTCCTCATTAGCAGCGGTGGCAGATGAGCTTCAAACTTTCTACACACTTTTTTATTTTTGTTTTGGCCAGCATAAGCTTTGTTTTCGTGGCCCAGCTAGCTTTTGGATTCTGCCACCATGTCCTAAGAGGCATTGTAGAGGGGAATGACAGCTGCCTCTGGTACATTTTATATATGGCCATCATTTCCCCCGATGTAATGGGTCAGGGTGCTGTTTCATTCAGGACATTGTGAAGGAGTCGAGGCAATGAATAGTGGAGGGATTCTACAGAGCACATCAGCAATGTAGATTGTTCTAAAAATCAGAATAATCAGATCATTTCTTAAGTCAGTGTTGGAGAACCTCAGGCCTCTCTCTGTGGCCCTTGGGATTCTAAGCCACGCCCCTTTCATTAGGCCACACCCCTCACTGGTCCTGCTTTTCACCCTAATGTGAAATGTGTCCTTGCTTCCCTGGCTGGAGGAGAGGGAGGGGTGTGTATAGAAAAAAGCCTATTGCCTCTGGTCCAATTCATCACCTGCACATGACCAGCAGAATGTTGCCCAGTAGGGAATGTGACCTTTGGGAGGGAAAGGTTCCCAACCTCTGGACACTTTAAAACTGTTGCGGGACTTTCCCCCCTTCTTTTTTTAAATGCCTCTCTAAAATTAAAAGAGAAATTGATACACTCCTCTATCTGAGGTGGGGCACCTAGCATCCTCACTTTGGATATCTCCTGCTACCTCTTGTGATGCCCATATCCTCTCCATCGACCATGAATGTTTGCAGGTAATCACTTGCAGTAATTCAATTGCGCTGTTCAGAGAACGGTCTTGCAATTATCAACAACAACACATCTCCAGTAATTTTGGAGGGAGTTAACTTCAATCCTGATATCTTGCAGATAATGACCCTGGCAATTTGCATGAATTTTACACACTTGGGCGGAATCCAAGCTCTATTTTTTACTTGATTAGAGCAGAACGTGTGAGGTCTTTTGATCTGCGCGATTTGGAGGATTTTCTGCAACAATTGATTAAATGGTTTATTAAACTCCTGTAATGTAGCAAAAGGTTCTTGTTAATTTCAAGACGCCCTGCTGAACTTCTGAGCCACAACTTGGCTGTGGTGCTGTTAGTGGCATAGACCATTGGGACGCTGGTGGCACTGTGGTCTAAACCACTGAGCCTCTTGAGCTTGCCAGTCAGAAGGTCGGCGGTTCGAATCCCTGCAATGGGGTGAGCTCCTGTTGCTCTGTCCCAGCTCCTGCCAACCTAGCAGGTCAAAAGCATGCCAGTGCAAGTAGATAAATAGGTACCACTGCAGCAGGAAGGTAAATGGCATTTCCATTCACTCTGGTTTCCATCATGATGTTTCATTTCTCCAGAAGCGGTTTAGTCATGCTGGCCACATGACCCAGAAAGCTATCTGTGAACAAACACCGGCTCCCTCGGCCTGAAAGTGAGATGAGCACTGCAACCCCAGAGTCGCCTTTGACTGGACTTAACCGTCCAGGGGTCCTTTACCTTTTTACCTAGACCATTGGCCATTGCATCAGATTTCTTAGAAAGGTTGGTTAGACATGCCTCTTAGGGTAGCAGCTGCATTGCAGTTAGGGAGCTTTATCTTCACTGTACATGCCCAGTGCTGAGCTCAAGTGAAAATGTTGAGGGCAGAGTACGAATCTGCACAGAGGAGGAGTGGACATCAGATTTGGATGAATCCTGACCAAGGCATTATAGATTGTTACTTTTACTTCCCTTGATCTTGACACTATACAGGTGAAACTCGGAAAATGAAGCACAGTGGACCAACACCAGCTGATGACATGGCTCCCCAAACCTCTTTTCTGATGAGAGCAGCTTTTGCATCTCATTTGGAAACCAAGGACCCAGAGTCTGGAGGAAGAATGGGGAGGCACACGATGCCAGATGCTTGAAGTCCAGTGTGAAGTTTCCACAGTCTGTGTTGATTTGGGGAGCCATGTCATCAGCTGGTGTTGGTCCACTGTGCTTCATTAAGTCCAGGGTCAACGCAGCCATCTACCAGGAGATTTTGGAGGACTTCATGCTTCCTTCCACAGACGAGCTTTATGGGGATACAGACTTCATTTTCCAGCAGGACTTTGGCACCTACCAAAACCTGGTTCAATGCACATGGGATTACTGTGCTTGATTGGCCAGCAAGCTCGCCTAACCTGAACCCCATAGAGAATCTATGGGGCATTGCCAAGAGAAAGATGAGAGACATGAGACCGGGCAATGCAGAAGAGCTGAAGGCTGCTATTGAAGCATCCTGGTCTTCCATAACACCTCAGCAGTGCCACAGGCTGATAGCAGCCATGCCACGCCGCATTGAGGCAATAATTGATGCAAAAGGGGCCCAAACCAAGTACTGAGCACATATGCATGCTTCTACTTCTCAGAGGTCCAATATTGCTCTATTTGCGATCCTTGTTTTGCTGATTTCATTTAATATTCTAATTTTCTGAGATTGTTAATTTGGGGTTTTCATCAGCTGATCATCACAATTATAACAAATAAAGGCTTGACATATCTTGCTTGGCATGTCATGAGTCTATCTCATATATTAGTTTCACCTTTTAAGTTGAATTACTGAAATAAATGAACTTTTCCACGATATTCTAATTTTCCGAGTTTCACCTGTACTTCTGTTGATGCAGCCTAGAATAGCATTAGCCTTTTTTTTGTTGCTGCATCACACTGCTGACTCATGTTAAGCCTTCTAGGTCGGTGATTATCACTGCCTCCTGTGGGAATATGTTTCATAATGTAACTGTGTGTGCTGTGTGGAGAACTAGTTTCTTTTTTCTATCCTAAATCTTCCAACAGTCAGATTCATTGGATGTCCATGAATTCTAGCAATGTGCATATTTTCATAAATTTATATCTTGTCACCTCTTACATTTCTCTGAAGGAAAAAGTCCTAAATGCTGCAACCTTTCCTTGTAGGGGGGTTTAATATTCATAAATTTCTCTGAGAGCCTTTCTGTACAGAAATAATACATTAATGAACCGTGACAGTTCTGTGAGCCTCCAAAATGCAGGTCTTGATGGACCACCATTAGCAAAATTCACCAGAATATCTCCTGCTCACCTTTTCAAGGCAACATTATCAGACTCGCCAATTATTTCAGAAGCCCAACCATCTATTGTTTGTAGGACTTGCCAGATTGTGAAAGCAGTCGAGAGAATTCCTCAGCGGAAGCACCTGACAGCTGAAACCAGGGGGTTGATCTCCTCTCAGCGTTAGTTTTTGCTCATTTCTGATCATGGCAATGCTTTTCTTTCTGTCTCGGCTTAATGAAAGCAGTCATGGTTCAGATCCTCCGCTGATGTAAATTTGCACAGCTCCTTTGCCTTTAATGGAGCTCAGCTGACAGGCTTCAGTGGGAGAATCTTGCTCAGTGATGTTAATAGGGGGAAAAATATCTTTCTTTTTTTTCTCTGTCAGACATAGCAATACATCGCAGGAGGCTTTCCTATTCACCTGCCAACCAGTGATGAATGGGTGAGCTTTTTGAAGACTTTTAAGTAAGAGTTGGGTGGTTGGAGTTTTCCCCCCTTTCCTCTTTTTGGTGGTCTTTTTTTGGTTTGATACTTTTTCAGCCTCCATTCAATTCCCAGATCATCCAGATTCTTGCACATTATTATTCCTTTGCATAGGAAACTTGGTGGTCCTGTGTCTATCAGAACAACAGTGAAACCAGGTCAGATACACAGTATAGGGGTTCTGAATTGGGCACACAGGAAAGTATTACTGTAGAAATAATAAAAAAAAAGAATAGGGGATGGGGGAAAATCACACTACGGTGACCTGATGAAAAATGAGCATGCCTAGAGCCCTTCAGGAGGCATGAAACATCAAAGGCACTATACTGTCAGATGGAGGGGGGAAAGCTGGGCAGTGTGGCTTATTTGAACTTCTGACACCTTAGGGATAAAGTGGATGGTGGCCCAGGAAAACTTAAGCCAACATTTATCCAATGGAAATAGGGACTTCCCATTCAATTCAAAGTGTTGGTGCTAACCTTTAAAGCCCTAAATGGCCTCAGTCCAGTATACCTGAAGGAGCGTCTCCACCCCCATCATTCTGCCCAGACACTGAGGTCCAATGCCGAGGGCCTTCTGGGGGGTTCCCTCACTGCGAGAAGCAAAGCTACAGGGAACCAGGCAGAGGGCCTTTTCAGTAGTGGCACCCGCCCTGTGGAACTCCCTCCCACCAGATGTCAAAGAGAAAATGCCAGCCATTTCTCATCTGGTTGGCGTCCCCATATACTGAAAGTGGAAAAAAATACTGGCTTCTGGGAACCTACGTAGCATGATATCAATTGATGAGTATGAGCATTGTCAAACTTTGAAAAGAACCCGGCTCCTATTACTGTCACTGCTGCTGCTGGCTAAAATGTTACATTTATATATAATATGTTCCAGAAGGAACACAGCAGTGACCTTACAGTACTCTACGTGTATAGATTTGGCATGCAATGCGATTTCTTTAGGAGAACACCAAACTGAAGTAAATTGTATTTCTCTTCCCATAGAGTCCCAAATCCCATTCTGTGTTAAGTACACACGAAGTCTGAAGGCTGCAGCATGTCTGTTATTTGGTTTCTCAAACATGGAGCTAATTTTTTTTTAAAAAATGGTCGTTGCTATTATACAGACCAGCCCTCAAATTCTCGGGACAAAAAAATCCTATCAATATTTGACCTTCTGCTTCATTGCTATGACCTACACCAAAGCATAATTTTCCAGCTGATCTCCCTAAATAAAGAGGTCAATGAAAGCCAGCCTGTCAATTATATGAAAGAGCTGATTTATGGGACTAGTAAACCCTTGTGAAGCAAGGCATCCTTTCTCCTTATCCATCTCCCCACCCCTGTTCTATTTTGCTTCAGGGTTAGGTGAGTGCAACCATTATATTTGTCTCCTGTTCCAAAAAAAAAAATGCATGTCTAAAGATGGTGCTTTTCTGATTTGGAAAAAAAGTATATTTGATGTATCTGAGTTCTTGCTAGAAAAAAGATTGTCCTTAAAGTTCAAGTAGGGTTAGGGTTTTCAAGTTCATTAAAGAAATAAAAGGCAGTTACGTACAAGGTCTGTATTTTTGTCCAATACTATGTCATGTTTTATGACTCACCTTATCTCTGAAAGCTTTAGTAATGCCAAATAGATTTGAGTAATTGATGTGTATGTCTCTCTCTCTCTCTGTGTGTGTGTGTGTGTGTCTGTGAGTGAGTGAAGTGGTAGTCTTTGGTTATATTTCATAGGTAACTTCGTTATAGTGAGGATTTTTTTATTATTACTAAAAAAAACCCTCTATGCCTATGAAGACTTCAAGCTTATTTATTAGTAGAAATCAAAACAATTATGAGATCAAGGCCTTTTACATAATGGTCAAGAACTGATTTTGGTATTGAATTCTTATATGCAGTTTTCAGGGTTGGAACTGCTACAGCAGGTGGCTGTTACGCCTACCTTATCAATTTATTCATTTATTGGATTTGTGGTCTGCTCTTCATTAAAAATGACCCTGAGTTTGGTTAAAGTATAAAAACAAACATGCAGGGTGGGAATTCAGCTAAATAATGGTACTCACATGTCAGGCTTGAGGGATTCTCTTCTCCCCTGGTAGTATCAAGGATCAAGGAAGAAAGAAGAAAGTTCGTATTTATGGTTTTATTCAGTCATCATGGTGCAAGGCAAAGAATTCCAGTTCTTAACTCCATTGTGATGTTGTGGCCATTGTGGCCAGCATGACTAAGCCGCTTCTGGTGAACCAGAGCAGCACACGGAAACACCATTTACCTTCCCGCCAGAGTGGTACCTATTTATCTACTTGCACTTTGATGTGCTTTTGAACTGCTAGGTTGGCAGGAGCAGGGACCGAGCAACGGGAGTCACCCCGTTGCGGGGATTCAAACCGGCGACCTTCTGATCGGCAAGTCCCAGGCTCTGTGGTTTAACCCACAGTGCCAGGTAGTTATAAAGCGGGATATCATATCGAAACTCCTCTTCTTCTTCCTTCCCCAGCAACAGCCTGTGGCTCTACAGGGGGCCTCAAGAGTCAAATGTCATTGAGGCCTTTGCTCTTGAATTCTAAGTAGCGGTGAGTACGTGGGGATGGAGGAGATTCTATGCTTTCCAAGGACGTCTCTGCCAGCAGTTCTCCAACTCCCCCTCCTTCTCCTAACACCTCATAACTTGGCAGCTCTGAGTTCCGCTGTAACTCAATCCTGTCTCCCTCTTCTCTTGAAACTACTGGAGAAGGAGGGTTGATCCCCCCCACTCCCCCTCCTCCTCTGAGGGAAGCAGAGAAGAAGGAGGGGCAATCCCCAGCCCTCCTCTTCAGTCCAGTCCCTGACATCACACCAGGATTATCACTAGCACAACAGGAAACCCCCTTTTCCTTCCCCGGTACAATCCCTGTGTGATTCCCAAATCTGCTCTGGAGAGTTGTGGGAAAACCATGATCAGATTTAGTGGGAGGAAAGAGGTAGAACATCTAATTGTGCAAGGAAAAATCCTTACACTGATGGAATGTTCCCCTTAGGTAAAGGTAAAGGGACCCCTGACCATTAGGTCCAGTTCTGACCGACTCTGGGGTTGCAGTGCTCATCTCGCTTTATTGGCCGAGGGAGCCGGTGGACAGTTTCTGGGTCATGTGGCCAGCATGACTAAGCCGCTTCTGGCAAACCAGAGCAGCCCACGGAAACGCCGTTTACCTTCCCGCCGGAGTGGTACCTATTTATCTACTTGCACTCTGATGTGCTTTCGAACTGCTAGGTTGGCAGGAGCAGGGACCGAGCAACGGGAGTCACCCCGTCGCGGGGATTCAAACCGCCGACCTTCTAATCGGCAAGTCCTAGGCTCTGTGGTTTAACTCACAGCGCCACCCGCCCCTTAGATATATGTTTAATGCATTCCAAAATATACAATAAAACCAGCATCACATGGAATCATTCTGAAGTCCAACGTTCCAGGAAGTCAGGAAGGGCAAGCTCTCAAGTCCAGAGGAGAATGTTTGGGATCAGGTTATCCAGCGATACAGTCACGAACCACGTGATTTTCACAGTCTTCTGTGCAAAATTCAAGGTGCTCGTTTTATGAAGTCGTAAAATGCCCGGGCTGCATAATGACTGCCGCTTTCCCCATAGGTGAACGTTTCGTGAGTATGGAACTGTGCGAATAGAAACCTATTCTGAAAATGTAGGCTCAAAGCACATCTAGCTATGAGTTATTAATGAAAATGCCCTCTGTTAATTAAACATGAACAGTGGGATCAAGCACAGAGAAGAGATGTTCTTGGTGGCTGCTTATCAGCTTCGTGGTTTCCCTTCTTTCAAAGTAATGCAAGTCATTACTATTCAGGAGGCATTTTGAAGCGAAGAATAAGTGTGTGCATGTGGCGCTCATCACTCCTCTGAGTGTCAGGAAGTTCCAGGAAGCATTAGGGGTGATGGAGAAGTTTGATTCTGTTTGCATTTCAATATGAACTTGACTATTTTGCACTTTCTGAAACAACCTGCAAACTGAATCACAGCCATTCTTTGAAATTTGCACTTCTCTGAATTTTGCAATGCAAAATTTTGTACAAAAATGCACAAAATGCGCTTAGAATGTGCATAAAAGCACACACGGATGGAAATGGCATGCCAAAATGCTTTATACTAGGCAAGATTGCTTTGCCCCCCCAAAAAAGTGTATTTTAGGCAAAATATATACAATAAAGTATATATTTGAAGAAACTCTGACCCAAATGCCAATAAATTCAGGAGGACTTTAAAAAACTGATATGAAAAAATAAGACACACAGAGAAACAAACCAACAGATTTGCACACCCCTAGGAAGTAACCCTTATTTATGGAGCCAGTTTCCTTCTGGGGAGAGAGTGTTGCTCTGAGCCAGAATACACAGAACTGTTGAACTAATGCCAGTAACTCAAAGGAGTGTTGAGGCTGTGTTTCTTGAGCAGTTCCCCTCCCTCCCACCGCATCCCGCTGCTGCATGGCAAACTCCATTTCAAATTCCTTTGGAAACTCTCCTCAATGTGTCAAGTGCATATTTGGTCTGCTACTCAAAAGAGGAGAAAAGAGCAACTGCCCAGTGGGCTCATGCAAACCCAGAGGCGGTGCCTAAACTAGCTCTTTGAATGCCAGGTGTAGCTCTTGTAACAAAATCAGCTGACTTCCAAGAAGTGCAAGCTCTTCAGGGAGGAACAAATGATACACGCAGAAAGGGAGTTCTAGTCTTTAAAGCTGCATTGATTCTCATGTGCAGCAGCGTCATCTTATTGTTCTCCAAGTTTACTGTTTGGTCATCTTAGATCAGGGGTCGGCAACCTGCGGCCTGTCAGGAGTTCAGCCTACACTCGAGTAGGACCCTGGCAGAGACACATGCCTGACTGGCATGTTCTCTCCCTCCTGGTCATTCGTTTGGGAGCTTCAAAAGCTTTCTTCTGCCCGAACATCACAGCGACCGATGCCAACAGACATCGGCACACCTAGGGATCCACAGAGTGTTCGTAGTTTGCGTGGCAGACCTCAGCAACTCAGCATTTTGGCTAATCTACTTTATTTACATATAAACACACACGGAGCACTGCAACATGGCTCCCTCTCTCTCTAGCATCAGACAGCAAAGAGAAAAAGGACAAAGGACAATAGTCCCACTTCACAGAACACAGTAACACAAACATCCTGTCTCCATCACTTCCCACTTTGTGGAGTCAAAACATATACCGTCATGTGATAGACAGCAATCCCATGACTGCCGTCATAGAGCAGGGATTCTAACATGGCCCATGGGCCACAAGCGGTCCACAGGGGTTGTTTAAATGGCCCACGATCCGCCCCCGAACTGAGCCTCCTGCTCGGCGAGTCCCCGTCTGCTGCGCTAAACCAGTGCAGTGCGAGCAGGAACTAACTTCTGCAGTGCCGGAAATCACATCTGCACATGCACAGACGCCGGAAATTGTGTCTGTGCAGACACAGACGCTGGAAATTGCATCTGCGCATGCACAGATGCTGAAAATGCTAACTGATTCCTGGTTCAGCTAGGATCAACTTTCATTAAGTCCCTAACCATACTTCACCTGAAGATATGCCAGTGTAACTTGCTCATTTTGGCTCAGCCAGCTGAGCTCAGACCAGTGAAATTCCCCCAGAGGAGTGTGATGGAGGCTTGGCAGGTCCAGGTCCAGGTCTGGGGGGTGGGGACTTAGGCTAAATCCTAAGTCCTTTTGGCTCTGTCACCATGACCTAGCAAGCTAGTGTAAACACCATTTTTAAGGCCAGTTTTCCATATGCCAGGTTTAGGCAGTGCAGCAGCAGCCCTGCTGCAGAACAGGTTTTGGATCTGGTGTAATGCTATGCTGGCTAAACTTAAACTGGCTTACTTTGTGCCAGCTTCTTGTGCATAGAACTACTACCTAATTCATATTAAAAGTAGCCCCAATGACATCAACAGACCCTCCAAGTGTCCTTATTTTCCAGGGAGTCCCAGATTTACAGAAGCTGTCCAGAAGCCATCATCAGGAAAATGTTGAAAGGTATGATAGGATGTCACTATTTTCATTGGCTATATGTTGGAGCAGACATAGGCAAACTCGGCCCTCCAGATGTTTTGGGACTACAACTCCCACCATCCCTGACCACTGGTCCCGTTAGCAAGGGATGATGGGAGTTATAGTCCCAAAATATCTGGAGGACCGAGTTTGCCTATGCCTGTGTTGGAGGGTATGAAGTTATGTGACTCCCCGCCCCCCAAGCCAAGGAGATAAGGAACTATACAACCTTTAGAAGACATCTGAAGGCAGCCCTGTTTAGGAAAGGGTTTTTTAATGTTTAATATTTTGTATGTTTTTATATATGTTGGAAGCTGCCCAGAGTGGCTGGAGCAACCCAATCAGTCAGACAGAGTATACTGGTAAGTAATAAAATGATGTTGATGGAACAGGGCACCCCTATTTTCACCAGAAAAATGTTAGAGGGTATGCGTCAATAGACTTGCCTAACTTAAGTCCATTTATTTCCGTGGGTAAACTCTGAGTGTGTCTTAGCTGACTACCGCGTAATGTATTTTATACTCTGCCTTATTCCATGAACGTTATTCCTCCCCCTAAAAAGGTATTATCTCCCTCAGCATAGTAGAACAAATGGAACGACAATAACGGCAGCCAAATTAACAAAACCAAACAAGGTTTCTGCTTGAGTGCATGCTTCTATTTTTGCATTCAGCGTTTCTTTGTCATCCATTATTTCTTAATAAGTTACAATAGAATCACCAGAACGCATGTAAACAAGTGAAACGCGGGCTCCCTCTTCAAGATAAAAGTGGATTAACGACATTCTCCCTGCTTTACAAAAACAGATTGCATTTAGCAGCAACTTTGGCCAGTCAGTCTTGAGAAATTCGTAGCTAGCAACTTGCTCAATTTCAGGAGAGGAAGGAAACATATGGTAAGTGCCTGTGGGGTCATTAGTATAAATTCAGGTCTATTATCATTCCTGCCTAGCAGTCAGCAGTAGGTAGAAGTGACATATCATTATTCGCCAACCTGAGTGAAGCTCTTGACACCAAATGGGTCTGTCTGCAAAGCTCAGAGGAGCAGCCAGAAGGGGTTGCGTATAACTATCTTTTTCAAATTACAAGAACTCCATCTTATTCTGCTTCCCTCTTAACTTCTCCACTAAACTCTTTTGCTTCTTGATAGTTTTAGGACCTCTTCTTTGTAATGTAGAATTAGCACCAACTCAGTATTTCCTTTTAGGCACCAATTTTGAAAAAAAGAAGACATTTACCAGACATTTAGTATGGAGGATTCATGTGAGAGTGAGGTCAATGGTTGCACCATGTTGCAGGAACAGAGTGGGTGAGATTTTCATGTTTGCTATTTAATGGTGGTTTGCATTATTGTTTGGTTTATTTCATTTATTAATCATTTTCCATGATGTGCACTGAAGCGTATAGAAACCAGTTACATATTAAACAGGTAAAACATTTGCATATATAAAACAATTCAACACAAATATTGCAACAACTTCTAAATCTCCAATGTAATTTTGCATACATTAAACACCTGTCCCAAGAGGTGTTTTATTTTTATTTTTTATTTTTTCAAGTGTTGGTACTGACCTTCAAAACCCTAAACAGTCTCGGCCCAGTATACCTGAAGGAACGTCTCCACCCCCATCATTCTCCCCGGACACTGAAGTCCAGCTCTGAGGGCCTTCTGGCGGTTCCCTCATTGCAAGAAGCAAAGCTACAGGGAACCAGGCAGAGGGCCTTCTATGTTGGTGGCGCCCCCCTGTGAAATGCTCTCCCACCAGATGTCAAGGAACTAAACAATTATCTGACTTTTAGAAGACATCTGAAGGCAGCCCTGTTTCGGGAGGTTTTTAATGTTTGATGTTTTATTGTGCTATAAATAAATAAATAAATAAAATACAGTGGTACCTCGGGTTAAGTACTTAATTCGTTCCGGAGGTCCGTACTTAACCTGAAACTGTTCTTAACCTGAAGGACCACTTTAGCTAATGGGGCCTCCTGCTGCTGCCGTGCCGCCGGGGCCCGATTTCTGTTCTCATCCTGAAGCAAAGTTCTTAACCTGAAGCACTATTTCTGGGTTAGCGGAGTCTGTAACCTGAAGCGTATGTAACCTGAAGCGTATGTAACCCAAGGTACCACTGTAAATAATAAAATAAAAAATAAATATTTTCATGAAGACCTTCTGGAAGCCCCATAGAGAACATGGCAACAATCCATTCTGGAACCTACAGTGGCCAGGATTTCCCAGTCCAGGAATGGCCATAGTTGTGGAAACAATTGCATCTGGCAAAAGGCACTTCTAGCCAGTCAGGTTACCTGAGCCTCCAGTGACAAAGCTGGATTCAGAAGCACCCCCAAACTGTGAACCTGCTCTTTCAGGGGAAGTACAACCCCAGTGTAGGCAATTGACCAATTTCTTAGATACAAAAACTACTTATCCACAGTGCCTCTGTCTTGCCAGATTTCAAGCTCCATGTGTTTATCCTCATTCAGCTCACAACTGCAATGGCCCAAGGAATGAACACTGCTTGTGTTGTGAGAAGAAACCAACTTGTCCAAACAACCCCATACATGAGGGATGGGTAGCCTGTTGCCTTCCAGATGTTATTGGATCCAACTCCCGCCAGCCTGGCCAATGGTCAGAGATGATGGGAGTTGTAGTGCAGCAATTTCTGGAAGACTCCACCTGTGAACTATAGAAGGATTTCAAAGCAGCCTGGTTCAACTTCTGATTCACCAAGCCAAACACAGTTCAGCACACATATTGTTGTTGTTTAGTCGTTTCCGACTCTTCATGACCCCATGGACCAGAGCACGCCAGGCACTTCTGTCCTCCACTGCCTCCCGCAGTTTGATCAAACTCATGCTGGTTGCTTCCAGAACACTGTCCAACCATCTCGTCCTCTGTCATCCCCTTCTCCTTGTGCCCTCCATCTTTCCCAACATCAGGGTCTTTTCCAAGGAGTCTTCTCTTCTCATGAGGTGGCCAAAGTATTGGAGCCTCAGCTTCAGGATCTGTCCTTCCAGTGAGCACTCAGGGCTGATTTCCTTCAGAATGGAGAAGTTTGATCTTCTTGCAGTCCATGGGACTCTCAAGAGTCTCCTCCAGCACCATAATTCAAAAGCATCAATTCTTCGGTGACCAGCCTTCTTTATGGTCCAGCTCTCACTTCCATACATCATTACTTGGGAAACCATAGCTTTAACTATACGGACCTTTGTTGGCAAGGTCAGCACACATATATGGTGCTTAAAACCTCAGTTATTGCCACCTGCCTGGGACTGTGTCAAGCACCTGACACCTTGAGTTGCAATCTGTGGCTGCCTGATTTCAAGCACGCAGGTGAATTCTCTTCTTGCACTAGTTACGTTCCTGTGACATCCAATCCTAAGGTAATTACTATGCCCATTACCTAAACAACTGCCGAAAATGGCTGAAAATAATGAGATCCACCTGTGGTGTAATCACAAATTAGGCAAAAAAATACACTTTGTTAATGGCATTAAATGAGCTGCTTAAGTAACTCCTCTACCCTTATGCCTGACATAAGCTGCCGAATACAAAAGGTATCGAAAGATGCGCTGCAAATGATACCCTCTCCTTCTTCAAGAAGTGTTCATCATAACAGGAGCATCTCATGGGGAGCACTGCAGGGTGACGGTCATTTGTCATCCCTCCCTCCTCCTTGAGCTCTGACTCCACAGATGGAAAACCTATCAGCTAATTAATCTGTTTACTGTGACTTGTATTTTGGTGGTAGGGCCAAGGCAATATATCATATCAGGCTAAATGCTACCACTCCCCTTCGGAAGGTAGCTGATGGATGTCATTAATATGCCTTTCTTCTTCTTCACGTAACTAAATAAATTTGCATAGAAGGTGGAGATGGAAGGGGGAGAATAAATAAATATTTATATCTATATATGGTGAGTGCCATTACTGTAATATTGCTAATAGCTCTTGAGGAAATTGCATTTAACTTGTGTGTCCAAAAAGCTCAGGACAGGGTAGGTGGATTGCTTTATTCTTATCCTCACACGAATGCCGTGAGAGGTTGGTTGGACTGACAGCCAGACTCAGGGTGGAGAGAGTTAACTGGCCGTTTGTCAGGTGTTGTTGGACTTCCATTTGCTCCCATCAACTGAGCCAGTGGTCGGGGCTGATGTGAGTTGGAGTCCATGAGCACCTGAAAGGCCATAGATTATCCACCCTAGTCTAAATCTTACATATCTATGTGCATAGTTTTCCTTTGCAGACATCCATGCCTTATTCATAGATGCTTATGGCAGGTAAAAGGTAAATGACCCCTGGATGGTTAAGTCCAGTCAAAGGCTACTATGGGGTTGTAGCGCTCATCCCGCTTTCAGGCCAAGGGAGCTGGTGTTTGTCCACAGACAGCTTTCCGGATCATTTGGCTAGCATGACTAAACCGCTTCTGGCACAACAGAACATTGTGATGGAAGCCAGAGCGCATGGAAACGCCGTTTACCTTTCCACCGCAGTGGTACCTATTTACCTACTTGCACTGGCGTGCTTTCAAACTGCTAGGTTGGCAGGAGCTGGGACAGAGCAATGGGAGCTCACCCCATCGTGGGGATTTGAACCGCCAACCTTCCGATTGGCAAGCCCAAGAGGCTCAGTGGTTTAGACCACAGCCCCACCCGCAACAGGACTAGAGGTGTAACCCCACAGCCGTATTCTACATGCAAATCCCCTTCATGTGATGCACAAGTAAAAGGGTCTATAGTTTTCTGTTATTTTGGGTGATGCTCACACATTTCCTTCAAGCCTGAATTATCTTAAGTGAATTTCAGCTGTGTGGGGCTTCTTTCTCCTCATGAAGTAAGCATTACTAATTAGCACAACAACAAAATATGTTAGTTTTTATTGCGAGGCTGAGATAATGCAATGGCTTCAGTTGTCATCACTCATTAATAAGCTCCAATAAAATCACACAAATAGAGGTAAACAACTACCCTCTCTGGGATAAACTCTGAATTAATAACATTCTCTTTAAGTTTGTAAAAACAAACACTAAGAAGGAAGCTGTTGTCTAGAGATTTGTCTTACCCAGCTGACAAATACGTATTTCACACTGAAAGAAAGAAAGAAAAAAGATGGTCAATAATGCTAATGTAGTCATCAGATATGTTTTTATCCATAGATTTCCTTCTTGCTGCTTGCAGAGAGAAATTATGAAAGGAAGATAGATGGCATAATTCCTTTGTGTGACCAATGACTCTTCCTGTTCCTATGATTTTAAGATACTGTAGCTAGAACAAGGTAGGCTATTATCAGAGCTGCGTGCTAGCTCTGTCATTCCTATAAGGATGCAAATCCTGACCCTCCCCCCATTTCCATATTTGTATATTGCAGGGATGAGGGTCCTGTGCCCCTCAACATGTTCATGGACTCCACCCTAGGGTTAGAACTTTCAGACTTCAAAAAAAGTACAAATAAAATAAAGACTTTGTGTAGTGTCAATATGATTCTGACACTGTTACCCAAACATTACTTTTCTCAGGAATAAGTAGTAGCCACATAACCCCACCAGATTGTGCATAACTGGAGGACAAGGCATGGATTTGTTAAGATTCACAATGAAATGGACCAAAGCCAGTCTTTATCCAGTACAGCACTTGAATCTCCCCCTAAACTATTCAATGTGATTCTCCCAAGTAGTGATACTAACCTACCAGAATAGATTGCAACCTATGAGAACAAAAGCATGCACAAGTGCCAACAGATTCCTTGCTCCATTCATATACCAAACATCACTCTTTTACCCAAGAGGGTGTTTCACAGAAGGATGTATTCTGCAGGCCAGATAGTAAGCGAAGTTAACGTAGTACTCTGAAAATTTAGAGAGAACTTCATCACTTCTCACCAGCGATGAAGATGTAGAAGGAGAGGTTGTAGCTCTGTGACAGGATATCTGATTTGCATGCCAAAGATCCCTGGTTTCATCAACGATATCTCAAGATAGATAAGAGTTTGATATATAATGCAGTAGAAAAGCGTATGAATAAAAACACTATGGAGGTGTGGGTGGGAAGTCAATATATGAAATAATGTAACTATTTAATTTCAAGTCAATTTGTAAAAATTTGGAAACTGTGTGTTTGTGTGTGTGTGTGTATTCTTCTTTGGCAATCACTCATAGCCGAGTAAGATTGTCTTCCATGAACAAGGTCTTGACAGTGAGTCTGTAAATGACTGTGGAGGCCAATTCTGGATCCACATGTCCTTCCACAGTAGGGACATAGGTTTCTGGGTGGGAGTTGATCACGGTGAGGGTTTGGCAAGTTTGCTTTCCTTTTAGCATGTTTCTCCCTTTTGTCCTGAGTTTGAGTGTCTTCAAAGTCCATGACACCTTTGGTAAAGGCTGTTCTCCAACTGGAGTGCTTGTAGGCCAGCATTTCCCACTTGTCGGTGTTTATACTACATTTTTTTAGATTTGCCTTTAGAGAGTCTTTAAACCTCTTTTGTTGACCAGTAGCATTATGCTTTCCATTTTTATGTTCGAAAAAGAGAAGTTGCTTTGGAAGATGATAATCAGGCATCTGCACAACATGACCAGCCCAACAAAACTGATGTTGAAGAATCATTGCTTCAACACTGGTGATCTTTGCTTCTTCCAGTACACTGGCATTAGTTCGCCTGTCTTCCCAAGTGATGTGTAATTTTTCCCCCGGAGAACTGTTGATTGAATCTTGAACAGATACATACAACCAAAGGCAGACACTGGTTGAACACTTTCCACAGCCTCACTTGAATGTGATGAAAAGAGAGCACATAAGCATCATTTTCATTACTTTTGTGGATCAAGTCAGTTTTGGGACAGACCATGTTCCATGCACAGGAATGGCACAGCAGTAGGATTTAATTTCCTCATCAGTCAGCCATAAATTCTTTAAAGCCATTGTTGATGGAAACTCTTCAGTTGAAGAGGGAAAGCTATTGGAGGCTATAGGAATTGTTTTGAAATTTAAGGATTAATTGCTCTGGTGACCAGACAAATTAATCAGTGATACTCAACTCTCCCTGAGGGTTTGGCATGACTGGATGAAGTATAGCATTTGTAGTTTTGAAATGCGAGCATACTACCACATAAGAACACTGGAGGCTAGACAAAGCAGATGAAATCTGAGAATTTTTTTAAATTAAATGCCCCACAACAAAAAAAGATCTCCCATATGGAAGAAAGAGATATTAGCAGCAGCGATCAAACCTCTTAGTATAAATTTTGGAAAGTTGAAAGCAACATTTCTGGACTTACTTCTTGTTGCTGCTTACTGCTAAATAGTACAGCATGAACTTTTGTATTTATTTAGGTTGAGTGGGAGGGAATGAGGCGCATTGTAACTCTACTGGTTTAACATGTCTGAAGGGAATGCAAAGTGTTGCTGCTTTTAGGGCAGCGCCTACCATGAACTTTAAAAACAATGGGCTGCATCCAACTGCTCAGAGTAGACTCATTAAAATCAATGGACACGACTAACTTAAATCTATTAATGCCAATGGGGTTACTCCTAGTAGAACTTAGTTGGATATGATACAATCACTACAGTTAATGAATATATGGTAGGGAACATATGTAACAATCTGTTTCAGACATAATGGGAAATTATTATCTCCCTCTTACATCGGGGAGTGAGGGATCTGTGGCCGTCCAAATGTTGTTGGATTGCAGGTTCCATCAGCCCCAGACAGCTTGAGCAATGACCAGAGATGATGGGAGTCACAGTGAAGAAACATCTAGACGGCCACAGTTTGCCTGTCACTGTGCCACATCAAACCAGTTGCAGCAAGCCTTGGGCCCTTGCACTGCCTCTCCATGCTTGAATTTTATGTGTCAGAGGAGGAGATTGGAAGCATCTACTGATTTTAAACAAACCATGGTTCCCTATGATGTCCTAACTGAGGGAAATAGGGCTTGTTTAAACTACGATTTGTGAAAAATCCAGGATCCAAAATCATGGTTTGGTTCATTTACTGAGTAGCATAAAAGCTGTATAGCAATTGATTAGTTACTACTTTCTACTCCCTTCTGTGCTTTTGTGCCTTTTTTTTTTTTTTTAGTTCTTTGCTTCTGGATTCTTGCCTTCCTATGTGGGTTTTGCATAGCTGAAGATTATAAGACATAGCCTACTGCCTTAGACTGGGACCTGTGACTGTTATTGATCCAATGTGATAGGGAATTTAGCAACAGCGTCTCAACTAGATGAGCTGGAGGGAGTTAGTAGGAGATTATGCCATTTACTTTGACGGATTGCTTTGCCAATGCTGTTTATTAGTTTATACCATTATTTATATCCAATTATATCCACTTGCTGTAAGTTGCTTTAAATTTCATCATATGTAAATTGCTTTATCTTGTTTTAGTTTTTATAAGTTCTGTAATTTTTCATAATACCATTTCACATCATTTAATAATACCATTCAGTTTGTACACCAGTAAACTGAGTGATTCGTTTCAGCTACAATCTTCTCTGTGGTTTGAACTGGTTGTGGTTTACTCCCTGTTTCACTGGGTTGCTGCTGAGCAAATTCAAACCAAGACTGAAGGATCCACTGAAAGTAAGTGCATCAGCCAGGATTTGAAATGCTGTGTACTGTTCTTCATTGGACATCCAGATTAGCAAAAGTAGTCTATAATTACCTTTTCCCTCATTTAACATGATTTCCAAGGTGATAGTTTTTTTTGAAAGATACATCTTCCATATGCATTTTTTTAAAAATAAATAAATAAAAAGCCTCCTTTTACAGTATTACAACACCAGCAATTCCCCTTCATTAGATTTATGGCTTCCAATATATGATACATTATTGTAGTAACATCTTAGAACAGTTCTCTGTAGTCTTCAGACATGTTTAGAAAGCCTTGCCTTCCACGTCAGCAATGTTTCCTAATGGTCCATCTCCAATCTTCAAGTTTAATGGTCAGCTGTTCTTTCAAATCTATCTGTTCTATCTATCATCTATCTATCTATCTATCTATCTATCTATCATCTATCTATCTATCTATCTATCTATCTATATCTATCTATCTATCTATCTATCTATCTATCATCTATCTATCTATCTATCTATCTATCTATCTATCTATCTATCTATCTATCATCTATCTATCATCTATCTATCTATCTATCTATCTATCTATCTATCTATTCCTTCAAATACTATCTGTTCAGTGAACAGCATATTCATTCCCCAACTGAAATCACATCTGCATCAAATAATTTCCCCAAAGAATTCTGGGAACTGTAGTTTCTTAAGGCTGCTGGGTGTTATAGCTATGTGAGGGATAAACTACAGTACCCAGGATTCTTTGGGGAAAGCTGTGGGCTTTAAATGTATGATGTAACCTGACTTTCCAGCAGAGGAAGGAGAGACATTGCAGGAATAATTCGCCATCATATCTCAAGCAGCATGGTGCCTCTCTCATCAGGGAAGCTTTCAGCTTCAAGCCACAGAACTAGTGACAAAGGAATGGAGGACATGCCAGCTGTTAAGCACTCATTTTGGATTGGCAGTAGCACATCAACTGGCACAAACCTCCGTGGCAAGCAACTTCAGATCTGAGGCCTGAAGCAGCTGGATTCAGGCTGATTCAGATCTAATCCAAAGTGTCATGCACAGAGCTACTGAAGTGATTAGTTTCTGGAAAGCAGAATGGTAAACAAAGACAATTCAGTTGCGGCAGTTAGAAGCACATACAAAGCATTCCGAATTGCCTTACAATGTGGCCTTGTTCATGCATCAAATGCATGCAAGCCATAAACAGAGATGTTGGGTCCCGCTTTTATTGCCAGTGTCTAGGCTTGAAGTTCTGTGTCTTTAATAGTTCAGTGGCAGAGGAGGATTTGATAAGGAAGGTATTGCTGAAGGAATCTTGAGAAGGGAAGTTTCATTTTCTATATTTTACCCCAACAGATCTTTTAGAGGCAAAAGAGACCTTCACAGCAGTGTGTATGTGTGTGTTGTGTATTGTGGTCTGGTACCAATCCCACCTCACTTTTTTGCAGTCCAAGGCCAGCAGCAGAAACACAAGGTTAAGTGAATCTCCAGGGCACATACAACAGAATACACTGTAGTTCCTCCACCCTTCGACGTGTGGGGAATGGCAGCCTGGGAGAGAGATTTTCTGCAGCAGTCCCTAAATCACAGAACTCCCTCTCCACAGAGGTATATCTAGCATCATTATTTTACAACATTCACTGCATGCAGAAGACACACTTCTGTACTTTAGCCTTTGACAGTTAAGGCATTTTGTTTTTCTGAATCTATGCCATTCTGCTCTGGGTTTTGATGTAGCTAATACATTCTTTTCCACCTGTTTTGATGAATCTTTGCTATTCTGTTCTGGTAATTTCAATAATTATAACTGTACATCCATCCATCCATCTGTATATTTTGTTGCTGTACGTGACCTGGGACCTAACAGTGAAAGGTGGTTAAGAACTCTTGGGTGGGATTCACCTAATGAGTCCTGTCAATGGAAGTCTTGTGCAAAAACTTCAGCTTGCTCAATGGGACTTGCCCCCTCCCCCCTAAATTGGGGGGGGGGGTTGAGGGAATCCCCAGAACAGCACACAGGGGAAAGAGGGTGTGTGTGTGTGGGGGGGTGTCATTCCATCTGGGTAGCTGAAATGCTTGCACAGGCTGCAGTCCTACAGCTGTTTAAAGGCCAGCTGATGGGTCTTGGGATGCATTTTAAATGGTGCTCCACTAGTGCTGAGGGAGATCTGGTAGTAGGATACCTACATCACCGGAGGTACCATGGAAGGCTGTTTATAGATGTCTTGCCAGCCATGGGTGGGGAAACAGGGCATTTTGAATGGGTGTGTTTGGGGCATTTTGGTGGCATCTATCAGGAGCCAGAGTCAGGTGTTGGTCACCAATTAAAAAAATCAGTGTCAGTGAAGCCAAGTCTTTATAAAAACTTAAAACAATGCAGGCCTAGTGATCCCAGCAACTCTTCTCAGTAGGTCTTGCCCCAATGAGGCAGTTGTGACGACTGGAGGTCTCTGTCTTCTCACAGCTTCCTAAGCCCCCCCTTTTCAGGTCCCCTCCCCAAGCAATCAGAGACTGTCTGCACACAACCAATCTGTCCTCTGCTCTTTTCATTTCTCTGCATGTTCTCGGAGACAAGGGTGGAGGGGAGCTGGTCGCAGCAGGAGGGGGAGACTCCCTGGATTCTTCAGCAGTCTGTCTCATCCCCGTCTCCTGGCCCCTCTTTTCTCCTGCCTCTGAATCAGGACTGCCCCAGCTTCTTCCTGCTCACTAAACCCTGTTGCCTCTTTAGCTTCCGACACCTCCTCCTCTTAGTCTGTCTGTTACTTCTTCTTCCTTTAACCACTCTTCTTCATCCCACCACCAATCTCCTGGCTCTGAACTTTCTTCCCTTGGGGGGGGGGGCGTTCCTTGGTGGTTCCCCGGCTGGTACCTCCCACCACTCCTCTGCCCCCAGCCAGACTATTACCAGCATCCATGGATCTGCAGGCTCCAATCCCCGATGCCCACAAAATTAACCTTAAACTGTGCCAGTGTTTGGAGTCAGTGGCAACAACAATGAAAAATCCTCTGGTTCTGGTAGGATTATGGATGTGACGGTTGCTCCACCATGGAGTATCCATCCCCACCTCTAGGATAGACTTGCTCTTTGCACTGCAATGCTATGCACACTTTGGCGTAGGAGTAAACCCCATTGCAGGCAGCTGAATTCCGACCAAACCTATATAGGTTTGCACTGCAGGAAATGAAACTAAGCACTTCAAACATAAGTGATGTTCACGATGAGTGTATGTACTAAGGCTTGCAAATCTATTAATAACTTGTGCTTCTAGATATAGGAAAAGCCATTTTGGCTGGACTGAAAAGCTACCTCTTTTGTTCACTTTCTGAAAAGAATGTTGCAGGAGGTGTGAGGATGCTGATTTCCAATGGCTGGCTAAACTAGTTATGTTATTTCTGTAGAGCAATCAGTTTCCATTCAGTCTTTAAGTACTGGGTCATTATGTTCCCAGCTTGCAGACACTGCCCATTAACAGCTTATGGTTTTTTATTTTTTTATTTTTTGGGTTCACATGTCTGATTCATGGATACTAGTGATGGCACCTGTTCTCAGAACAGTGTGTGTCTCTGTGTGTGGAGTTTAGAAAGGCACACTAGTTAACTGCTAACATCAGTGATTCAGCTAATACCATCAAATGCCTTTGAAAGGCAGGAGGTTTTAAATCAGTGGAAGGGATTGTTGAAGGAGCCAATAAAATTTCCCATGGAAGGCAGTACCACAGAGTGGGTGTCACCCCAGCAGAACAAAAATCCTTCTCTATGACTTCTCACTCAGTAATAGAGAGAATGAGGACCAGTTTGGTCCATGGCTGATTAGCGGGGGAGCCTTTTTCGGTGGTCGTAATTCATGCAGGACTATTTACAACCTTTGCTTGATAATCGTTACTGCTAGGACTCCACTGAATATTCTGATTGCATCACTGTTTATATGGGACTGGTTTGACAACTTTTGCTAGATAATTATCACTATGAGGGCTGCACTGATTTGGGGGAACAAAAATAGGTATTTCGTAGGGCAGAAATGTTTCCCTCAAATACTTTGTGAGAATAATACTTTACTTCAATGCCATTGTTTTCTTTCATCCCCCCTCCTATCAATACTTCTGTCACTTTCCTGGATTAGGTAGAGAGATTAGGTAGGACTAATTACTCACATGATTCCCTAGGGACCTTTCAGGGACCATTCTGTAAATGGGATAGCATCTCTGCATTGTGTGACCAATCAGATAAAGCTCTGTGATGACATCACTGGGGACAAATAAAGTAAATTGAGAGGCAGAGGCAGAGGGGCCAATGCCATTGAAGAGGCAAATATTTTTGCAGGTATCGCCAAAGGAAATTTTAGGAAAGGGAGGTGATTTTCAACAGCAGCTGAAAATGTTTCTTTACTGCTTCCAATTGCTCTTTTAATTCTTGCACAAAGTGAACACACAAAGCAAATGTACTTGCTGACTTTTAAGGTGGAGAGATAGATGGTACTTATTATGAGAAACAACAGCTGTGTGACAGAAACTTAAAAAGGAATGCACTTCCCATTTCTTTCAGATATGTTTCTTTGTTTTCTCTAAAATCTGCTAAAAGCTTACAGTTCAGCAAAAGTCATCTCTTCTCTTAAAAAAAAAAAAAGTAACCCGACTTTCCCTCATCCCCATTTTTTGGTTTATCCCTGTCTCATTTATGATGACCATGTGCGGTAAGATTGGTACAAACTTAAAAATTCAATTCCAGTTTGAGTTGGGTGTTGCTTTTGCTTTCAAGGGTGGCAATCAAAGGCAGCATTCTTTGCCCCAGCCAATCCTTTCTGAACAAAAGCAATTCTGTCTGCAACCTCGTTTAGCCAAATGCCTGTACCTGGCTGCTTTTTATGCTAAACAGCCTTCCCTATTTTGCACTTCACCTTAACCCTAGGACTCTGAGCAGGCGATATGTTGGCGCTCCATGGTGCAAGTGCCATGCTTGTTGAAGGGTGAGCATTAGCCCTGCTCTGTGAATGCCCAGCAGAGCCATGTCTAGAGACACAGTCAATAGTCTTGAGTGAAAAATCCAAGGCAAGAATCTATGCAGAGATCCAAGGCAAAAGTCAAAGGCACCCAGAGCACTTTCAGGACCATGGAGAGCTCCCAGAGTCCTGCAGCTTGTATAGCTAGACATGTAAAAATAAATCCCACCTCCACAGAGCTGCTGGTGGGCTGCAAAAGAGCCCTCATTTTATTTTTCCATCTTTGGCTTTCATGGCCTGGGGAGGCAGAGGTGCTGTGGGGAACTTTGCATCTGGACAAGAAAAAGGGCATCAAGATTGTATGCTCCTGTCAGGAGGGTCCTGAAGAAGGTCCTAGCAGTTAGTCCCCCAAGGATGGAAGTGGAGTTTCATCCTCCTCCGTTGCACCTGGGCTGTGTGTCATGAGCTCATTGACCAATGGTGGTGTAGACCACTGACACCATCAGCTCATCATTACAGCATCTATCCTGTGCGGTCTGCCGCAGCAGGAGATGGTCTGGTGGTGTAGCAAGATTCACCCAACCTCCTGTCAATTTTTTTGCTGATGCTTACCAGGAGGTAGAGTGTGGTATGCAGCGTGGTGTGGTAAGCACAGTGAAGACACACCCGCAGGAGAACCAAATTATCCCTGCCAGTGTGTATGTACCATGCTGCCCCTCCCTCTCAACCTCCCAACAAATAGCAGCAAAATAGCTGATAGGAAGTCAGGTTCACCACTGGCCTTGCTTCTGAGGCCATCAAGCGATGCTCTCCAGGAATAGTAGAGAACCATTCTGCAGTGACTGAGCAAGACATTCATCTCCATCCCATCCCGCATGTACTGCCGCTGAAAAAACAATCAACAGTATCTTGGAGAATCATTATGCCATATGCCCCTTTCATGCAGTTTCTGTATTTGAAATACTGCTCTCAGGTGTTTGACCACAATGGAGCAAGAATCTTGCTCTTTAAATAGTGTAAGAAGTTCCTTGTGGGAAATTCATTCAGCTGGTCATTTAACGCTCTTTTGGTGTAGCAGGAGAAACCTAGCCATTTTAGTTTGCTACTAACACCATACTTCTCGAAATCTAGGCAATTTTCTGTGGTGGTGTCTGCCTATTTTCTAATTAAAAGCCTTCTCCTGCCTTACCCATTTAATCAGTTGTATATTTGTACACTAAGAGAAAGCTCTTGGGTTCTGGGCAGACATTCCTTTGGGGAGATTTCCACAATCATAATAGGATGATTCAGGTATCTGTTGGAAGCAAACGTTCTGACCATTTTTCTGGAAAACAGTGATCATTTATGACTATAACCTGAATTTGAAGAGTCATGAAAATGCAAGATGCACACTGAAGTGAATGGACAACTACCTGGGATTTTTGTTACAGGGAGAAAACAGCAAATGCAGATGTATGTGGTGGGATAGTTTCCTGTAATGCTCAAGGATGTTTCTTCCAATGCAAGGCTTATATTACACATACAAAAATCAGTGTTTTATGCCCTTAGTTATTAATAAGAAGGATGGGGAACCTGTGGCCCTCTAGATGTTGCTGAGCTCTGACCCCATCGGGCACCCAACAGTATTTTAAGGACCACAGTCTCACCATCCTTTCCCACTGAGATACACACACACACACACACACACACACACACTCTCATGGTCACCCATATCACTACTTTTCCTTCTCCCAATCAAGAAATTAAAATCATTTGCGTGTCAAGGTCCCCAGGGCCACCCCAATAACTCACACATCACACCAATATTTTTGTTTAAGGTTTTTGGCATAATTTTGGCCACAACTTTATTAAAATACAAACATGTGAGTGGTTGCTTAGGCATTGGTTGCGACTAGCTGTCCCCACCGTGGGGGACAGTATGACATTCCGCATGCTTGCGAAAGTCAGAAAAGGGGAATACACTTGGGGCTAGCGACGGAGCAGGGAACCTGCCCTCAGCTCCCCCACCCCCAAATGCAGCCAGGAGCTCTTGCAGTGGCCCGTGCCCCCTTGACAGGGTGGACAAGCAATAGTCAGCCCCTGATTCCTTTAACGGAATCCCTTGCAGCAGCAGCATTAGATGGGCAGGCATAGCCAGTCCATGCCCCTCAACCAACCAAACCATAAACCAATGCCTAACTGCAACCTTACAAGTTGTGACGATTTGCTATGCAGTAGGCAAAAACCAAATGGCCCCAGCCAATCAGCCAGATGGACAAAATTCCTACCGGGCTCCTGCCCCAAGAGCAGACGACCCCATGACAGGCATAGGAAGGTCAAGTGAACAACCCTAATTCTAGGGAGGGGGGATGGGCAATCTGATGCACGGGCGAAAAGAGGAAGCTCTAGCCTTGTGCAAGGAGTTTTAGCATTTCTGGCTGTCAATCATCAAATGGCAACATTAACTTCTTCCCAATGACAAGGGAAGCCCAATCGCATCAGTGGCCAACGGTCAATTAGCCTGCCCCACAACTTTGGAGTGTCCTGGCGGCCCCCACCGCAACACGTGTTCTCCATGAAGGAGAACACGCTTTATTTATTTCCAGAATTAAAGTGAGAAATTCATAGACAAAAAATATTTATTGAAAGGGAGGGAATGGGTGGGGGGAATTTACATGTTGCAAAATATGAGACACTTGAAAGTAGACTCTAGTGACATGTGCTGGACATGCCAACATCCCTATTCTCTGTCCCCACCCCAATTGCGCGCTCTTTATAGTTGGATTACAAAAGAATCCTCTGTGCTGTAGAACCCAGGATTTATTACTTACTGGTCACATTTGCTTCTTTCTTTTTCTTTGCTCTTGTCAATAAAATTGTAACTCCACAGCTAATAATGAGTGGTTGTTTGGCAAATAAAAGATCCTGTGTTATGCGAGTTCCGAGCAAGAAAGCTTTTTGTGGGAGTGAGCTCTCAAAGAGCCAAGATGAATGAATATCCTTCAGCACACTGTTTGCCTAATGGGAATCTAAGTACTGCAGCTCCATTTTGGGGACTGTACATGACCATAAATAAGAATCAAATGGACACCGTTTTATTAGAACAAAGGCATTTTAGAATACCTGATCAGATGAATGGCTTGTGGATTCTCTGAGTAGTGTAGGTGGGTTTTTTTTTTTTTTAAGAAAACCAAGGTATTATTTCATAACCACACCAAAAAATTTACAGTATTTCAGAGTTCACAAATATCTGGCTTTTGTCCCTCTTAAATTTTATTTGAAGTTTTAGGTATTTCTTGTTGTAAATGATGTGCTTGTTAAAGCAGAAGTGGTGGAATACTAAGCAAGCAAAAAATATCAGCCTTAAAAGCAGGGACGGGTGGAATTATTCATTTCCATGATGTAATGTTTGGATGGGACCTCAAACATTCCAACTGCAGTCCACCATAAATACTACAGGTTACTAAGAATCTGGAATGGTCATCTCAGTCTGTATTCCAAAATGAATCAAAAATTGGCTTCTGGAAATGTGAAGTTAGGCCTGCTGTCATCCCCACAATTTGCTGATTGTGATAGTTACAGGTAGGTAGCCGTGTTGGTCTGCCGTAGTCAAAACAAAATAATAATTAAAAAATCCTTCCTGTAGAACCTTAGAGACCAACTAAGTTTATTATTGGTATGAGCTTTTGTGTGCATGCACACTTCTTCAGATATCTGAAGAAGTTTGCATGCACATGAAAGCTCATACTAATAAGAAACTTAATTGGTCTCTAAGGTGCTACTGGAAGGAATTGTTGTTGTTGTTGTTGTTGTGATTGTGATTGTGATTGTGATAGTTAGAGGACTTGCCTTGATCCAGAATCTATTGGAATTGACCAGATCCAAGTCTAGTTCTGGAAGTGCTCTGCTGTTCCACTCTGTGATTTTGGCCTACATTCCAATAGGGTCAATATTGGCGCCATCTTGACTTGAAATGGGAGTGTTGAATGGTTAAAACAGATCATACAATAAGTTATTGGTGACCTACAAAACTCTTCTTGTCCAAACATTTCCTATGATAGACTCAAGGCAAGTTGATCCATTTATCAGAATCAAATGGCAAGACTTTTCCCTGAGTACCACTTGAGGCTCCTAATAATAATAATGATAAAAATTTATTTATACCCTGCCCTCCCCAGCCAGAGCTGGGCTCAGGGCGGCTAACACCAGTAAAATTACAATAAAAACATAATGGGGGGGGGGGGGATTTAAAATACAGGTTAAAAATACAATTTAAAATGCAGCCTCATTTTAATAGTAGCCCATAGATCAAAACCATAAGGGGAGGGAAACATAAGGGGCAGACTGAGTCCAAACCAAAGGCCAGGTGGAACAGCTCTGTCTTGCAGGTCCTGTAGAAAGATGTCAAGTCCCTCAGGGCCCTAGTCTCTTGTGATAGAGCGTTCCACCAAGTCGGGGCCAGTACTGAAAAGGCCCTGGCCCTAGTTGAGACCAATCTAACCACCTTGTGACTTGGGACCTCCAAAGTGTTGTCATTTGTGGACCTTAAGGTCCTCCGCGGGGCAAACCAGGAGAGGCGGTCCCATAGGTACGTGGGTCCTAGGCCGTGTAGGGCTTCAAAGGTCAAAACCAGCACCTTAAACCTGGTTTGAGGTTCCCATTTGGGAAACTCCCCACAAATGGATAATTAGCATCTCTGGGGCAAGAGTTTATCCTAGCTCTCTCCTTTCTGTGCTATATTTGCATGTGCAGAGGGTTTTTGGGAGGTGGGGGCAGGGGGAGGTTTCTAGCATTGAATTCCCCACCTGTAGCCTGAGGTGGTCTAGTAATAAACAGGGACTTTCTTTCCCTACTGAGAGTAGGAATCCATGATTGTGCTTCCGTTTTGTTTCTCTCTGCTGTAACATTAATTCATCATTTCATCATTTTCTGTTACACATGTTGCAGTAGGGGAAATATTCTGACCTGAAATCACACTTGGTAGGAGCATCTGTTCTATGGATTATGTCTGTGAGACACAATCAATATGAAGCCCTGCTGTGCATGTTTTATAGTAACCTTTTCCAAGAGAACCACCCATGGAGTGGAGCTTTCTGATTCGGTGGAAATTGATGGATAAGCTCCCATTGACCTTAATGGAATCGGAAGCACCCAATTTTGAAGCCTCCCCTCTGATCTCTTTTTATAAAGAGCTTTTGTTTGTGGTGCTCTGGATTCCTCCTTGGGATGTGGGAATGTGAGTTAAAGTGAATAAAAGCGAAATATGCAGGGGGCGACCCCCAGAGTGTGCTACTTAGGGCTCAGAGCTATATATCCAAGTACAGGGTGGCGGCTGTTAGCTATCACAAGGGACAAACCAGTTGGAAAATATAGCAAATGTCTTGATAGCTTACTGTCCCCCACCACCACTGTGACCTTTTCTAAGAAAATAAATGGCGAAATTCCTATCATTAAGATAGATGTGGGGCTTGTTGATACCCAAGGTTTCTTGGGTATCGACCAAGGTACATCATGACCCTTCCTCTTCCCAGGAGCTCTATCAATGACAGTTGGGCCACCCCTGTCTGTACAGGGGGAGAGAAAGGGTTAATAGGTAGACCAATAGAAAAGCCCAGAGGCGGAGCCTACCTGTTTTTAAAAGGTCCTGCTAGCTAGGGGCGATGAGAGTTGTAGTCCAAAAACAGTAGGAGACCCAAGTTTGGGAAACACTGGAGTAGACCAATTGAAAAGAATGACCATTGCTAAGGTTCTCCAAGGCCTGTAATTTCCTCCCATGCCCAAGAGAAGGACAAAAAAAGGTTAGGAAGAGTTAATTCTTTGGAAGTTTTTGGAAGGAAAAAATGCCTTCCCACCCTGTGCCCAGCTTAACCCTTGTCCCCCCCCCCCCAACCTGGTGACCCAACAGACAGGCATGTGGTCTTAGCTGACTGCCAGTTTCATTATTTCATCCAGATTGGCTCTCTGTAGCCCCAGAGAAAGAAGTGAAGGTTTGACTTTGACTCTACAGACGTGGATGTGACAAGTGAAAAAGGAAAGTTAAGAACATTGCTGCTAGCAATATATTACAGCTTCTATAGCCTACATATACAGTGGTACCTTGGGTTACAGATGCTTCAGGTTACAGACACTTCAGGTTACAGACTCCGCTAACCCAGAAATAGTACCACGGGTTAAGAACTTTGCTTCAGGATGAGAACAGAAATCATGTGGCGACAGCGGGAGGCCCCATTAGTTAAAGTGATACCTCAGGTTAAGAACCGTTTCAGGTTAAGAACGGACCTCCAGAATGAATTAAGTTCTTAACCCAAGGTACCACTGTAGTAGGAGTACTTAAAATGAGAGTTGTCATAGCAATCCGTGATTTTTGCTCTTCAAAATGTGGCAACCCCAACTTGGACAGAATGGTGGATAGTTTAGTTACACTTGAGAGTAGTTTTTGTTTATGGGTACTGAACTTGGAAATCGGTATTCAAATTTCAGATTAATAATAAATAATAATATTTATTTATATCCCACCTTTTTTCCCTGACAGGGACTCAAGGTGGCTTGCAACTAAAATAGAAACAGTTTAAAACATAGCAGGAAATGCTTTATTTGTTGCTTTAGGTCTCTTTTCGGTTGGTTTTTTTTTAAAAAGTGCTCTTCTTTTTAATTGCATTACTTTTAATTGCATTTGTAGGATTATATTTTATTGTCTATAGCTGCTCTGAGTACAATTATAGAAGAGCAAGGTATAAATAAATCATTACTGATATTCAGAAGTGCTCTTACTTGGATCAATAGAAGGGTGCAGATTTTTTTTTTTAATGAATGTGAAGGCTTATGAATGATTGTCAGAAGCTCTGAAGTTCATTGACCTGTTTCCCCTTAATGCCCTAGCTGTATTTCTCTGAATGACCTTCTAGTAGCCACATAGTGATGACGCGGCAATTCAGTTTTCACTTGCTGAGTGCATTATGCTCTTCCTGCTCTGATCTTTTTGAAGCTCCCTGGATGTGACATATATGTATTGGGCTGTCATTTAAAATGCCAGGAGAGAAGCAAATCAAGCATGGGTTTTGAGTCATCGGTGGACGAGAGGGCAATATTGAAAGAGAAATGCAAACACCAAGTGGGAAACAAATAATGCAAACCTGAAAACAGGGCTGTTTTCTCAGAAAGAAGGCAAACAGAAGGCAGGGAAGAGAGACAAATTGAGAAGAGTTGCCGTGCAATGAAGCCAATTTACTTCCATGAACAATTGAAAATGATGGGAGTGTTTTGTTGACAATCAAAGATGCTGGTCAAAAATGGAGACGGGGCTGGAGCATAGGATGGGTATATCATAGTGATTTTGTATATTATTCCTGTATTGGGAGATCAGCCAGAATACTGTCGTGTTGTCACAGAGTTGGGATGCAAAAGCCTTCTACCCTGTGGTAGCTTTTGTGGTGTGAGCGGAATCTTTTTATGGCAATAGCTACAATAGCCACAATCTGTATGAGGCAATTTGGACTGAGCTCTCTCTAGCTTGGCCTTATTTGCTAGGTGAAACCATGCAGCTGCTGTTGCTTTGCCATTCTGTTGTGCAAAACAGCAGCTGTGCATGTTGAACAGTGCTTATCACATGGTCATAAGATGCTATGGTAGAGGCCATGGATATAGATCACAGCTGAGCACCCTATAGCCCTGAGCCACATGTGCACTCCTTGGCTTACCGTACTTTTACATGTATAAGACTAGGCATTTTTCCGTTAAAATCACCCTAAAAAGTGGGGGTTGTCTTACACATGGGTAGTGCATAGGGTGGACATCATAGCTGTCAACGTTTCCCTTTTTTAAAGGGAAATTCCCTTATTCTGAACAGGAATAGGAACAGCATGGCAAGTCTCAAATGTTTGTTTGTTTAGGCATTAGCTATGTTGTTTTATGGGGATGTGGGTGGCGCTGTGGTCTAAACCACTGAGCCTCTTGGGCTTGCCGATTGGAAGGTCAGTAGTTCGAATCCCTGCGACAGGGTGAGCTCCTGTTGCTCGGTCCCTGCTCCTGCCAACCCTTCTCTTTAAAAAATAATTTATTTATTTTTTAAAAAAATCATTTTCACTTTTAACATTTGTCATCCTACACAAATCACAATCATTTTACAAATAGGATTCCCAAACGTTCCACCCCTCCCCTCCATGGTTTCCCCAGATATTCTTTTCAAATTGCATCTCATCATATTCTCCATATTTTCTTAAATCTCAATTTTTATCACAATCCTCGCTTCATTGCAAGTGGTTTTAAAATCCTGCCAATGTTTTCAATTGTTTACAGTGTTCTTTCAAGTAACTTTAAAAATTCCCCATTCTTTATTAAATTTATTGTCCTCTTGATCTCTGATTTTTCATGTCATTTTCGCCAATTTGGCATAGTCCATCATCTTTATCAGCCATTCTTCTTTTGTAGGTAAATTGTCCCCCTTCCATCTTTGGGCAAGTAGCATCTGTGCAGCTGTTGTAGCACACATAAATAGTCTCTTCTGATTCTTAGGAATTTCTGGACCTAAAATTCCTAGTAAGAAAGCTTCAGGGTTGTTGATGTATTTTAAACATTTTTTCCAACTCATTATAAATAATTTCCCAGTATGCTTTTGCTTTTTGCACGTCCACCACATGTGGTAAAATGTGCCTTCCTTCTCTTTATACTTCCAACATGTATCTGTAGCAGTTCTATACATTTTTGCTAGTTTAGTAGGAGTTAGGTACCAGCGATACATCATTTTCATATAATTCTCTCTCAACATAAAACATGCTGCAAATTTTAAATCTTCCCTCCATAATTTCCCCCATGATGCCAATTGTATATTATGTCCAATATCCCTTGCCCATTGTATCATTATTGATTTCACTTCTTCATCTTTAGTATACCATTCTAGCACACCTTTCTCAATAGCAGTAGCTGGGAAGCAAACAGAAGAAAAATTACTGCCTTTATATGGGTTTCTGGTTAAGCCACTGTGGGGAAATGTGATACGATGAAAGAAGGCTTTGAAAAACTCCCCTCCAGTGTTTGTGTGTGTCTGAAAACAGTGCCAGATATGCCCCGGCCCAGAGCCTAAACTGCTTGCTAGATTACTGGGCAAGACTTACATCAGTAACAATAGAAATAGATTTGAAGAGTTGCCAAACTGTAAGGAGGATGCTGTATTCTAGCACACGGAAATACAAAAAGAGATAGGTGAGCAATATCTCAGCCGTAGTCCCAATCCTAACATCTGATGAGATGATGATGATATGTGAAATGTGTAATTAAATGGTTACACAAGCTAAATGACAGAGGCACAGTTTTATCCTTAAAAGGAAATGGAATTAATAGACCCATAATCTAGAGAAAATTAGTCATATTTAAATTTCCCCCAAATCAATGGCATTTAAGTACTTAATGCTGTGTGCTTAAGTCTCATTGATTTCAGCCATTGATTACGTTATAAGAAGATATAGGCTGCAACAAACATTCAGAATAGATCCATTGATAAGGTAAACAGCAGCCAAAGCAAGACTACCATCTAGCCAGAATTACCTGCCTTGATCAGAATGTTATTCTTCTGCCTGCTTGCTCAACAGAAGAATATAAATCCAGGAAAAATATATTAATAGGTTTTGCATTTTTCTAAAGCACTTTTTTAAAAAGCAAACAAATGATGCAACCCATCAGAGATGGGAACAGGCTCAGAGGGACCAGGGACATGGTGTCATCAGTAGATTAATGATACTCACCACTGCCTCTCCAAACCATCTGAATCAGCTCTTACAGGTACAAGATTGGTACCTGGATGCAATAGTTGCCTAGACGAGATGCAATAAATGGAAGCTGGATCTCAACAAGACAGAGGTGCTGCCAGTGGATGACTCTGGTTTTCGGGACTTGAGGAGATGGCCTCTTATGGGCAGAGTCACCTTTTGTAGCTTGGTGGTACTCCCTGACCCTGCTGTGTCACCTGAGGTTCAGGTATAGTTTCATTCCAGCTATGGCTTTTTCTGGATTGCAATAGCCTGATCACAGTGATCCCCACTTCTATTTTATTGCACTCTGCAGGGGCCTCCTGCTTGGAATACTGCAATGCGCTCTACATGGGGCTGCCTTTGAAGTTGACCCAGAAACTACAATTAATCCGGAATGTGGCAGCTAGACCGGTGACTGGGAGTGGCTGCCGAGACCATATAACACTGATCCTGAAAGACCTACAAAGACCAGTATGTTTCCGAGCACAATTCAAAGTGTTGGTGCTGACCTTTAAAGACCTAAAAGGCCTCGGCCCAGTACACCTAAAGGAGTGTCTCCACCCCCATCGTTCTGCCCAGACACTGGGGTTCAGCACTGGGGTTCAGCACTGAGGGCCTTCTGGCAGTTCCCTCACTGCAAGAAGTGAAGCTACAGGGAACCAGGCAAGAGGGCCTTCTCGGTAGTGGCACCTGCCCTGTGGAACACCCTCCCATCAGATGTCAAAGAGATAAACAACTACCTGACGTTTAGAAGACATCTAAAGGCAGCCCTGTTTAGGAAAGTTTTTAATGTCTGGTGTTTTATTGCTTTATCATCATCATCATCATCATCACCATCATCATAATTAACTCTGTTGGGAGCGGCCTAGAGTGCCTGGGGAAACCCAGCCAGATGGGCAGGGTATAAATAATAAATAATAAATTATTATTATTATTATTATTACCCTCTAGAAGTCATTTGATGGTGAAGTAGAATGACAAAGCAAGATCATAAAACAGATAGTATCTTCCGTGTGTAAACACTACATTACTTAGGGCTCCAATACTTGAAGAACCACCATTGCCTGTAATAGCCAAATTGGGCCTCTGTCAGAGACCCCACTCATGGTCCCAGTGATGGCTTATTATGTGGTGACATGAGACTGGGTCTTCTCTGTGGTGGTACCCCAATTGTGGAACTGTTTTCCTTTAGACATGTGGCAGCACCACCACTTTTAGAAGGCAGCTTAAAAAATATTTTTCTTTATGTTGGTGTTTGGCTGCAATGGATTGCAAAGAGATCTATGGAGTGGAATGCTAAACAGAGGGAGAGCCAACACATAACAAGAATTGGAGAGGCCTGTATTGAGAGCAGACAGAACGTATTATGGGATGCAGAGAGAAAAAGAGGGATAGCAGGCACATGTTACAATGAGAAAACAGTAACAAGGCAGCACTCTTGAGAGGCCCTTGGTGTGATTTGAGATGAGTATCTGTTAAGTAGTGGGTGAACATATCAGACGACACAGCGATTCTTCAAACAGCTCTTGTTTATTCACAGGCCAGAACAGAACTGAACTGAAGGGTTCAGTCAGCCTGCTTATATAGAGCTCCAGTACAATGTAACTGTAACAATTTTCTAAAACTATCCAATCACTGAACGTCACTTTCGATCCCTTATTTGCATAACTATCTACAGTATCCCCCTGCTGGCCCAGGGTGAGAACTTCAGTACATAACAGTATCCCTATTCTAGGATATTTGGATCAAGCTGAGGTCTGCATACCTGCATAATTGCCATAAATGAGCATTTCTACTTCACCTTTGAAGCTCTGCAGTGGACAGGCTTTGTAAAGCTCACCAGAGGCTGGCTTTTGTGTGTGTGTGAGAGAGAGTGCTTTACAAACTGTGTGTACCTTAAAACTGAAATATATAATTATTTTTAAAGGAAAGGATTAGCCTAGGTGGGACATGGCATGGATAAAAGATTGAGGATCCACTGCAGTCCCTTGGCAGCTTGCGCAATCTGACAACTCATGCTGTGTGAGCATCTCATTTCAATTGCTACACAAAAGAAGTGAAAAGGGGGGGAAATCCGAAGAAGGCAGAGGCAGCATTCTGAATAATTTAAGGCATCTCCCTCCCATCCGCCGTCAGCTTCTTTGTTCCTTTATGTATCTTTGAGCCCACACTGGGCCTTTTAGTTTGTCAGCGGTCATGCTACAACCACCATCACGTCCGCAGCAGCAGGAGAGCGAGGCACCAGAAAAATACATATTTATTGTCATGCTTAAGTTGCACAGGAAGAGACAGAGGGAGGAAGGGAGAAGGGGGAAGGGGGAAAAAATCCCTCTGGGCTTGATTTAATATAAGAAACACCTACGTAAACGGATTGCTGCAGCTGGTCATTACCAGGTCTGGAAGATGGCATCAACATCTGTGTTTTTCTTCCCCTAAGCCCTGTGTATTTATAAACAAAGGCTTTTATTTCCTCTGCTGTGAGCTGAAGGCAGTCGTCGTAAAGCTTGCATTTGAATCAACCATTATTGTTTGAATTGGTTGTGTGTCCCGGTGTATGCCAAGACTGGAATCTTACGTAAGAACATTAAAACACAAGAAAAGCCTGCTGGATGAGGCCAGTGGCTTATTTAGTCTAGCGTCCTGTTCTCACAGCAGCCAACCAGATATCTGGGGGATACCAGTGAGCAGGACCCGAAAACAAGAGCGCTCTCCCCTCCTGTGGCTTGCAGCCACTGGCTGGTGTGGGATGTGTCCTGGGCAGAGGACAGTGGTGGCTGGCCAATAGATGCTCCTGCCACTGTGCCAGCCTTCCTGCTGCATTACCCCTTCTTTTCCCCTTCAGGCTGTAATGCATAGTGTTGGGAAAGACAGGTGAGCACTGCCCCCAGTACGTTTCCGAGCACAATTCAAAGTGTTGGTGCTGACCTTTAAATCCCTAAACGGCCTCAGCCCAGTATACCTGAAGGAGCATCTCCACCCCCATCGTTCTGCCCGGACACTGAGATCCAGCTCCGAGGGCCTTCTGGCGGTTCCCTCACTGCAGGAAGCCAAGTTACAGGGAACCAGGCAGAGGGCCTTCTCGGTAGTGGCACCCACCCTGTGGAACACCCTCCACCAGATGTCAAAGAGAAAAACAACTACCAGACATTTAGAAGACATCTGAAGGCAGCGCTGTTTAGGAAAGCTTTTAATGTTTAATAGACTATTGTATTTTAATATTCTGTTGGAAGCTGCCCAGAGTGGCTGGGGAAGCCCAGCCAGATGGGCGGGGTATAAATAAATATTATTATTATTATTATTATTATTATTATTATTATTATTATTATTATTATTTATCTACCACTACTAGGGAAGTGGTGTAACTAGGGAGAGTCATGTGGGGTTCCTCAATCCTGCCATAGATGCTTAAACTGTGGTGTAACCCTCTGGAACTACGTTGAGTGTATGTGGTTCTAGTAAGGGCAAGAACTGGAATAACTTGAAGGCCGGAGCACATTAAATTTTGGGGGAGAGATGAAGGAGTTTCAAAACATTGGATAAACATCAGTCTCTGCCACATGGAGTTTGCTTTAAATCTCCCTTCCTGGGCTAACTATGTCCATGTGGTACGTTGTTTGTTTTTAGCAATCTGTTGCATGGATCAGAGCATATATTTTTTTTATGACACCACAAAACTTTCCCAGGGGTCAAATTCTTGCAGTTTTGGAATGGTGTGAATTGCACAATAGTATTTGTTAATTCTAAAATTAGTGGCTGATGCTGGTTACCTACTAGAACACGCTTTTACTATTTTGACCAGGATAATCATGGTGGGTTGGCAACCTTAGGTGTCTGTGATAAACCTATGTATGTGGATATTATAAGAGCTAGTGTCTACAGCATTGAACTAGGACCAGAGAGTCCCAGTTTTAGAGGCCCACTGAGTCATGAAGCCTACTGAGTGATGCAAGGCCAGCCATTCCCTTTTAGCCTAATCTACCTCATAAGATAGGGACACGGGTGGCACTGTGGGTAAAAGCCTCAGTGCCTAGGGCTTGCCGATCGAAAGGTCGGCGGTTCGAATCCCCGCGGCGGGGTGCGCTCCCGTTGCTCGGTCCCAGCGCCTGCCAACCTAGCAGTTCGAAAGCATGTCAAAGTGCAAGTAGATAAATAGGTACCACTCCGACGGGAAGGTAAACAGTGTTTGCATGTGCGGCTCTGGCTCACCAGAGCAGCGATGTCACGCTGGCCACGTGACCCGGAAGTGTCTCCGGACAGCGCTGGCCCCCGGCCTCTTGAGTGAGATGGGCGCACAACCCCAGAGTCTGGCAAGACTGGCCCGTACGGGCAGGGGTACCTTTACCTTTACCTTTTTTACCTCATAAGGTTGCTGTGAGGATGAAACAGCAGGGAAGGCGGAAGAACCAAGTATGTCACCTTGAGTACTTTGGAAGAAAGGGAATATATTAAAATGCAGCAAATCAATAAACCAGTGGTGTAGCGTGGGTTGCCAGTGCCTGGGGCCACGTGGAGGCGATAGGGGGGAGAGCGAGAAACAGATGCAGCATGCATGTGCAGCACATTCAACTGCCTAACAGCATCCATGTCACCCAGCAGATTGTAGCCGCAGAGATAAGAAAATAAGAGTTGTTCCATTTTCTGGAGAGGTTTGCATGGAGAAACTGTTTTCAATGGAACCCAGCACTGGAAGAGTGCAGCTGTATGAGGTGCAGCTGGTTGTTGAAATGTTGTGCTCCTAACAATTTTGCACCTAGGTCAACCGCTCCTGTGGGGCCCCCCAAGCTATGCCACTGCAATAAATGAGTGGCCTTGTGTCCTATTGTCTTTTGCAAATCCCAGATTGACAATAGTGCCAGCTGAAAGGTGAGACTAAGTGTGGTGGTGGTAGTAGTAGTAATGATGATGATAATAATAATTATTATTATTCATTACTTACTGTTCCCCAACAGGCCCCAGGGTGGATGCCCCCCCCCCAGCAACCATATTATGTCTCAGAAGGCTTGTGCATGTATTCTAGCGAAAAACAGACACAAGCTGCCTCTTCACACATACAAGTGTTCGTGCGAAAGAATGCACACTTGCTGATATGTACTGTGCAACTATTTATGTACAAGGATGTCACACTCATTAAATGCAACATGTGAACACACCAAAAGGGAGCTTCCAGTGTTCTGAGGAATTGACCTGCTCTTGAGAGTTCCATGGACTGCAAGAAGGACAAACCTATCCATTCTTAAGGAAATCAGCCCTGAGTGCTCACTGGAAGGATAGATCCTGAAGCTGAGGCTCCAATACTTTGGCCACCTCATGAGAAGAGAAGACTCCCTGGAAAAGACCCTGATGTTGGGAAAGATTGAGGGCACAAGGAGAAGGGGACGACAGAGGACGAGATGGTTGGACAGTGTTCTCAAAGCTACCAGCATGAATTTGACCAAACTGCGGGAGGCAGTGGAAGACAGAAGTGCCTGGCGTGCTCTGGTCCATGGGGTCACAAAGAGTCGGACACGACTAAACGACTAAACAACAACAAATTCATCACTGGGGGACATGGGTGGTGCTGTGGTCTAAACCACAGAGCCTAGGGCTTGCCGATCAGAAAGTTGGTGGCTCAAATCCCCGCGATGGGGTGAGCTCCCATTGCTTGGTCCCTGCTCCTGCTAACCTAGCAGTTCGAAAGCATGTCAAAGTGCAAGGAGATAAATAGGGACCACTCTGGTGGGAAGGTAAATGGTGTTTCCATGCGCTGCTCTGGTTCGCCAGAAGCGGCTTAGTCCTGCTGGCCACATGACCTAGAAGCTGTCTGCGGACAAACGCCAGCTCCCTCGGCCAGTAAAGCGAGATGAGTGCTGCAACACCAGAGTCATCCGAGACTGGACCTAACGGTCAGGGGTCCCTTTACCTTTACATTTATTCATCACTGGAGCTCACACCAGAGAAATAAAAAACATGGTGTGTGTGTTTTTGTGGTGGGCGGGCGGGTGGAGTGGACTGCAGGCCACTGTGCTGTTGCAGATCTAATGTGCAATTGCTTCTCAAGACAAATGGAGACAGGAACTATGTAACTTTTCAGGAAGCTTGTTAGCCAGCTGAAGAGATGCAGTACTGGGTGATGGCGGTAGTTTTCATCAGCCTCCTGAGTAGCAATGATTTGACACAGCTTGGCATATGTACTTGATCCTGATTAAAATAAGGCAGATTAACTCATTTTACTTACCCCGAAACAGAGCAGATAGTTCCATATATTAATAAAAATTAGTTCAACTCAGTCATATCATCAAGGATCAAAAGCCTATTTTGGTCAAACGTCCTTCTTACATGTCTCACATGTAACTACAAACCCCATAATCTGGGCCACATCAGAACCATACATTTAAAGTACTGTTGCATGCTGCTCAAATTTCTGAGGGGTGCAAGATTCCGGGGGTTCCAAGTGCTTACCCAAGGTTCATGTTTCCTTTGGAATGGACAGCAAAGACTGAAGTGAGCTCACAAACTGATAGCTTGGACCAGCCACAGAGGTGTGGTGCAAAACAGATGCTGCTCAGACCACACCCACCAACCCCCACCCCTCCACACACAGAAAGCAAGATACAGTGGTACCTCAGATTAAGTACTTAATTCATTCCGGAGGTCCGTTCTTAACCTGAAACTGTTCTTAACCTAAAGCACCATTTTAGCTAATGGGGCCTCCTGCTGCCGCCGCGCCACCAGAGCATGATTTCTGTTCTCATCCTGAAGCAAAGTTCTTAACCTGAAGCACTATTTCTGGGTTAGCGGAGTCTGTAACCTGAGGTACCACTGTAATGCCACACCATTAAAAATATTGAGGATCCATTTCAGGTCTTTCATAAAACCTGGATTTTCTTTTCGTGATGGAAGAAGAGGCAGCTTTTGAGCACATTATTCCGAGATGCTGTCTGATTAATGGTATGGAAAGGCCCTTAGATGACTTTTGCTGGATCAGTTGAAATGACCATCTAAGCCAGCATTTTGTTTACAAAAGGATGCAGCCAAGGAGAGGAGAGGCTCATCTTGCAACACCCTAAAATGACACTGCGCATGTTTGCCGCAGCATGACACTGTTGATTATCCCCTGAAACCCTGAAATTGTGCTTAGAAATGCTGCTTTGTAGCCATCTCCCCACCTTATACTTTGGTTATTCCCTGCTGGCTTTTGTCCTTGTTGAACTCCATTTAGTGCTGCTTCCAGTTTTCCAAGATCATTTTGTGGTTTTTTAAAAAGTTTTTTATTAAAAGTTTCAACATAACAATTTATCAAAGATACATCAACCCCCCATTTCCCCCTCCCCCAAATACAAAAAACAAAACACCCCCCCACCCCAAAGACTTCCCTCAGCTCTTCTCTCTGGTTTTTCAGCACATGTTATTCTCTGCATGTTATAAGATTGTAAACATCCTTAATTTTTCTATCTATATATTACCAATACAAGATTTGTGAATGTTTATTCAAAGCCTGCCAAGGAGTCCAATTCAGTTTGTTGTTTCTTTAAATACTTTGTAAAAGGTTCCCATTCTTCTTTAAAGTCACAGTTGTCCTTCTCACGCAGTTTGCGCGTCAATTTCACCAGTTCCACGGAGTCCATCAGTTTCTCTTGCCACAGTTCTTTAGTCAGGGTTTCTTCATTCTTCCATCCTTGCGCTATTAAGACTCTTGCCGCTGTTGTCGCATACATGAAGATATTTTTGAATTTCCTTGGCAGGTCTTTTCCTACAATCCCTAACAGAAATGCTTCAGGGTTTTTTTTTACAAATGTTAAATAGAACATTTTCTTCAGTTCATTATATATGATTTCCCATTTTCAAATTTTTTTTGGCCACATATGATAAAAAGTCCCTTCTTTTTCCTTACATTTCCAACACATATTTGAACCAGTTTTATACATTCTTCCTATCTGCACTGGAGTTATATACCATCTGTACAACATTTTCATATAATTTTCTTTCAGCAGAGAGCAATCTGTAAATTTTAAATCAATTTTCCACAGTCTTTCCCAGTCTTCAAACATTATGTTGTGGCCTATATCTTGTGCCCATTTAATCATAACTGATTTCACCTCTTCGTCTTTTGTTTCCTATTCTAGCAGAATACTAGATGCACCTTTCAGCAGCTTCACCTTCCCTTCTATGACTTCTTTTTAGAATCTAGATGTTGTGTAACTAAATCCTTTCTTCTTATCATCTTTGTATATTTCATGTAGTTGCCGATAGTGTAGCCAACTCTGAAAATGGTCTTTTATTTCCATGGTCATATATGGTCATTTTTTGGACACCGGTGGCGCTGTGGGTTAAACCACAGAGCTTAGGACTTGCCGATCAGAAGGTTGGCGGTTCAAATCCCCATGACGGGGTGAGCTCCCGTTGCTCGGTCCCTGCTCCTGCCAACCTAGCAGTTTGAAAGCATGTCAAAGTGCAAGTAGATAAATAGGTACCACTCTGGCGGGAAGGTAAACGGTGTTTCCATGCGCTCCTCTGGTTTGCCAGAAGCGGCTTAGTCATGCTGGCCACATGACCAGCAAGCTATACACCGGCTCCCTCGGGCAATAAAGTGAGATGAGCGCCGCAACCCCAGAGTTGGTCACGACTGGACCTGATGGTCAGGGGTCCCTTTACCTTTTTATATGGTCATTTTGGACATTGATGTATCAAAGTTATAAGAATAGACTTGCAAAGCAAGAAACAATAAAGTTTTGACCTTTTGAAATTAGAAATATGAACAGAAGCAGCAATTTAATACATATATTATGTTCACAATATGGCATAATACTATTTTTTAAAAAATGCAGATGGATCCTTTTATAAAACATTTCTTTGTAAACAGTTGCAAGACAAGATCTTTTTTCTGTGCTATTAAATAACATCTTCTTTACAACTACCAAAGAAATTTTCATCTAGCTTGTCTTTCTTTATTAAACCTTGCTTTCCATGATAGGTCTCCTTCCTCTCCCCTGGGTCTTTTACTTCTGTCTGATATTAGTTGGCATGTTATCTAAAGTGTAATAATGTGAGATTCATATGGAAGCCTGCCGCTCTGAAAAAGAAATTGCTAAAATGAAAAAAGAAAGAAAGAAAGAAAAGCTTTGAGATGGCATAAACAAACTAAATATCAGATCAAGAACAGCAAGGGGGGGGGGAGGGAAGAAACACACTTGAATTATGTTGAATGATATAGGTCCCTGTCTTTAGTTTCAGAGTGTGTAGCGCTGGGATAATTGCATTATTAGACAGACTGGATTGCCTACATGGGAGATTTCATCCTCCAAGAAAGACAATAAAGATGAGGTGGAAAGCTGTGGTGAAAAGAAGCAGATACTAGGGAAAGGTTTAATTTTGGTACTGGAGTACGAGGAAGGATGCTCCAGATAAAGTCCTTCATGTATCAGCAAAAGAACAGGTGTGACCATGATAGCACCTCTCCAATTCTGGAGCATCCTAGCTCTGGAACACCCCTAAAAGTCTCAGCTCAGGAATGGTGAGATTTTAAAATTTAAAACACATGCCCGGTGATTAATTGGAGATATGCTTCTGCTGTGTGTGTTTTTTAATCGACATTTTTAGTGCTTAATATGTTAGTGTTTTCAAAATGTTTTCAGTTAAAAATGATGGTTATCAGCTGCTGAGCTTGCGGGTTTGGGGACATGTTATTTTGGTTAATAATAATAATAATAATAATAATAATAATAATAATAATAATAATTTATTTATACCCCGCCCATCTGGCCGGGCCTCCCCAGCCACTCTGGGCGGCTTTCAACAAAACATTAAAATGCATTCAACATTAAAAGCTTCCCTAAACAGGGCTGCCTTCAGATGTCTTCTAAAAGGCTTTAACATCTAATGGGAGGGCGTTGCACAGGTCGGGCGCCACTACCAAGAAGGCCCTCTGCCTGGTTCCCTGTAACTTCACTTCTTGCAGTGAGGGAATCGCCAGAAGGCCCTTGGAACTGGACCTCAGTATCTGGGTAGAACGATGGGGGTGGAGATGCTCCTTCAGATATACTGCACTGCACATCTCTCTGCCCACCAACCTTCATCCCTGATAGTCTCCCTGTTGATTTTTTTTAAAGGATGTGTGAGTGATCCTAGTGTAGATCCTGCCGGTGCGAGCAAGTGGAGGTAGAGGTGGAGGAAGCCTCTTGGGCACCTGGGGTGGCATGCCCAGGGCTGGGCGAACGACCCATAGGAGCGGTGCAGTGTGCGTGGCACCCATAGGGAGGGATCGGGTGTGTGGCACCCATAGGGATGGGACAGGATGCACGACACCCTTAGGGAGGGACAGGACGGGGCGTGCAGCGCCCTTAGGAAGGGACAAGACAAACAGCACCCATAGGGACAGGGCGCGCAGTGCCCATAGGGACTGGACGAGGTGTGTGGCGCCCTTAGGGAGGGACAAGACAGGGCACACAGCACCCATAGGGATGGGGTGGGGTGGGGCATGTTCTGCCCATAGGGATGGGGCACATGGTGGGGCCTCAGCTGCCCTACAGCTGGGGGGGGCAGTGGCCAGACAGAGTGGAGTCTGTGGGCACTGGAGACATGTGGCTCGGGTGCATTGCAGGTGGGTACTGCCCGCCATTGTGTCACCCCCTCTATGGGGACACCCGGGGCAGGCCGCACCTACCACTGCCCCCTTGCTACACCCCTGAGTGGAGGAACCAGAGGTAAGAAGGAGCTTAGATGCCCCATGGCTCATTCAATGGACCTCAGGGTGGTCCCACGGCCATTGTGTAATGACACTAGACCTGATGCAAGCTCAAACACTACGGCCGTCCAAGGCTGGCACATCAATCATCCTGCCACTCACCTTCTGCCACAATGTGCAGTGGATGCTGAGGATGCAGCAATGGTCCTGCCTCTCTATAAATCCCCGCTGACCAGTGGCTTGGATTTGGATTGCCCCCTGAGATATGGTTTGCAGCCATTGATGATTGCCTCTGAATTTTGCAATCCCAGTTGCCAAGTTTACCTCGCTGTTGTAGTTCCGACAAAATGACACCCAGGCGGGTCTGAGAAATCTAAAGCGGTAATTCCTCCCTGGTTTAATCCCAGGTGTTCAAGAATACTGTCATGTTAATGTTCTTAAGCTGACAAGATAAAGAGAACTGTTCTCCTCAGGGGTGGCATTTGATGTGTTATTAATAATATTAAAAATGTCAGTTTGCAGCTGATATTTCTCTGTCACCAAGTATCTCTGGAATAGAATGGGGGGAATTGAACTTCTCTCCAAATCCACCACTCTCCCATAATCTCTAGGTAATTTGGCCATCATCTCATTAAAGAAATCCTAGTTTATGTTTTATGAGTTTCAAATGATTGATTGATTTCTCCTACTGTTCATAATCATGTGGCTTAGCTTAATATACACATTTTTGCAAACCGATTTTCACTAACATAATGCATTTTAATGTACACTTTACCCCCGTCATGTGCATTTTTGTAGACGTTAAAAAAAAAACATGTTGAAAAAACTAGGAGGAAATAAAATCTTTGTTTCAGTTCATTTATTGTTATGGAAAGTGTGAATCAGTTATGCTTGCCTTTAAATGCGAATGGAAGCAAATGTCTCCTCCATCTTGGGATCCACAACAAAATAGTATGGGTATACTTGTTTGGGGCTCAGAGGGCAGGAGGCAGAGCAAAAGCATGAGAATGGAAGGAAAATGTACACACACGCCCTTTTCCACCCTTCTAAAACTTTCCTCCAAAACTGAAACAATATATTATTCTATGGAGGCTTGGAAGGGAGAATTCTGGAGAGCAGGATCTATCATCTATCTATCTTTCTATCTCTGTCTATCTCTATCTATCATCTATCATCTATCATCTATCTATCTATCTATCTATCTATCTATCTATCTATCATCTATCTATATCTATATCTATATCTATATCTATCATCTATCATCTATCTATCTATATCTATCTATATCTATCTATCTATCTATCTATCTATCTATCTATCTATCTATCTATCATCTATCTATCTATCTATCTATCTATCATCTATCATCTATCTATATCTATCTATCTATCTATCTATCTATCTATCTATCTATCTATATCTATCTATCTATCTATCTATCTATCTATCTATCATCTATCTATCATCTATCATCTATCATCTATCATCTATCATCTATCTATCTATCTATCTATCATCTATCTATCTATCTATCTATCTATCTATCTATCTATCTATTAATTTTATGATATTTCTGTACCACCACCTGCAGAAATACCACCTGCAGATCGCATGGTGGTTTACAATATAAAAACATGACATATATAGCATAGTAACAAACATAAACAATGCCCCCCACCCAGTTTTAAAAGCCATAGATCGTTTAATTAGCCAAAAGCCTGGAAGAATAGGAATGCTTTTGCCTGGCGCCTAAAGATATGTAACAAAGGTGACACTTCCAGATGGCCTGTTTATTGAGCATTCAGTTTGAGGTTATCCATCTTGGATGTGAGTCCTGGAATACCTGCTTGCCGGCCTTTCTCCAACTAACCTGGGAGGGCGGAGCCTTGATTGACTCCAACTGCAAAAGCTGAGACTGCTGAACCGACTCTTGGGCGGGGCTATTGTTTGAGGGTTTTCTTGGGGCGGGCATTGTTGCTGTTATTTGATATATTTTTTTTGTATCTTTTTTAAGATCTCATTATTTATGTGGAAATTATACAATTTGGTTGTGTGGTTTTTGATGGAAAGGCAGCATACAGATACTATTATTTAAATAGGTTATACGATGTTACATCAAGTAATTATTCTCCCACAATTTCAAGTACATTTGCCCCATTGTTTTCCTATTCCACAGGTCTTGGAATCCCTCAAGCATCCTTGAGATTCCTTGTCTAATTAACTTATAGATACTTCTGCATGCAAAACCCACCCTTTCTATTTTGTTACCAAATGGAACCATCAAGTTTGATACTGTTAGAAAGAATGGCAGAAGGAGTTGACAGAGTGGGGGCATGTGCCTGACCTCCCATCACTGGTGTTGCTGCAGATTATAGGGTGGGAGAAGGGCAAGGCGTGGCACAAATACACCAGTGTGAACCCTGGATTGGCTGTGCCAATGTGTTTGCTCCATGCCAACTTCACCATCACCTCACCCATAACCCTCTTTCTCCAACAATACCATTGATTTGGGGCTAGGTAAGGGCCACTGCTCACTGCTGAGGAATGCTGGTGTCCTTCAGGTTTCAAACTTCCAAAGGAAGTCTAAGAAAGTTCTCCATCAATTACGGAACAATGTAATAATTCACCAGCATCTTATCCAGCAGTCGTCAAATCCAGTTCATGATCTATGTGTCATAACCAAGATGTCTTAAAACTGTTTAATTTTCTCTCAAGGGAAATGGATTGAAGAGCTTTCAGGCATTCATCTCCCCTAATTTCAGGGCAGTCAGATATTATTATGTTCCTTTGGGTCATATGAGCTATTGCTGTGTCAAAGGTTTTAAGACAATGCTGTGTAAATTAATGCAGGTTTAACCAGCAGGGCTGCTGCCGTACAAATTAAACCCGGTATTCAGTAGAATGTGCCTAGACTGAACAACACATTTAATTAATCTTTTGTGGGGCCATTTTGATTTAAATATGTGAGACAATCTGGGAAGTAACTTTCATGCATTATTAGTAGATTTTGAATGAGCTTGAAGTTTTCATCCCAAACAAAGAAGCCGAGTCCTGAAATGATGCATATTATATTGCACCACAATTTGTGGGTTTTAAGAAATGATTAGTAAAGTAACATAGGACTGTTGTGCACACCCCTTTCCTCCAATTCTCCAGAGTGATTTGGGATGTGGGGCGGGTGATGTGAAGGGAAGGATATCCTGTTAGACAGGCAAAAGCCCTTGTGCTAATTGGTCTGAGTCATTAGATACAACTCTGTGTACAAAGAAAGTTATATATGCTTGAGGGAAGGAGAGAGTTAGGGTCAATTGAAGAATGGTGACTTTCTAATGCACTGATTCCACTTCAGAAAATGAGACTTGGTAATTCATAACTCTCAAATCTTGGGTGAATTAAAATTCTGGAAGAATCTTTAATATGACCAAATAGAGTAACTTTAGAGCTAACCAGCTCTGAGTTTGGTTGTCTCGTTTTAGGACAACCAGTGACTGCTGATTCACACATTACAGAGCAGAAAATGAGTGCTGTTGTTTAGTCATTTAGTCGTGTCCGACTCTTCATGACCCCATGGACCAGAGCACGCCAGGCACTCCTGTCTTCCACTGCCTCCCGCAGTTTGGTCAAACTCATGTTGGTAGCTTCGAGAACACTGTCCAACCATCTCGTCCTCTGTCGTCCCCTTCTCCTTGTGCCCTCCATCTTTCCTAACATCAGGGGCTTTTCCAGGGAGTCTTCTCTTCTCATGAGGTGGCCAAAGGATTGGAGCCTCAGCTTCACGATCTGTCCTTCCAATGAGCACTCAGGGCTGATTTACTTAAGAATGGGTAGGTTTGATCTTCTTTCAGTCCATGGGACTCTCAAGAGTCTCCTCCAGCACCAAAATTCAAAAGCATCAATTCTTTGGTGATCAGCCTTCTTTATGGTCCAGCTCTCACTTCCATACATCACTACTGGAAAAACCATAGCTTTAACTATACAGACCTTTGTTGGCAAGGTGATGTACTTGCCATCATTAGTATTTGTTAAGCTCTCTTGTTGTTTGAGTAGTTGAGCAGCATATCAGATATGCTCAAATACCTACTCATAACTCCTTTGGCTCAGCAGATGGTAAGGATTAAAAGCAGATGGTAAGGATTTTTCCTTGTCTTATCTGTTCCTGGCAACCTGCCATGGGGGTGGGTTCCTCTGCTGCCTGACAGTGTAGGAACTTAGGAAGCTGTCTTATACTGTGTCCAGTTATTGGTCCACCTTGCTGAGTATTGTCTACACTTCATGGCCTAGGACCCTCATACCTACGGGACCGCCTCTCCTGGTATGCCCCATGGAGGACCTTAAGGTCCATAAATAGCAACACCCTAGTGGTCCCGGGCCCTAAGGAAGTTAGATTGGCTTCAACCAGAGCTAGGGCCTTTTCAACTCTGGCTCCGGCCTGGTGGAACGCTCTGCCTCATGAGACCAGGGCCCTGCAGGATCTGATTTCTTTCCACAGGGCCTGTAAGAGAGTTGTTCCGTCTGGCCTTTGGCTTGGAGCCAATTTGATTCCCTCCCTCCCTTTCATTTTTCCTTTCCTTCTCCTCCTGCGATGAGGCTACATTTTAATATTTTAATGTTTCAATATTTTAATGTTGTATTTTAATTTTGTTTTTAAGTTGTAATCATTCAACTTGTTTTTATTATTGCTTGTAAGCCGCTCTGAGCCCGGCCTTAGCTGGGGAGGGCGGGGTATAAATAAAAATTATTATTATTATTATTAAGACACTGGCTTTGGCTCATGGGGTGGGTATGTCCATGAGGCACACATTTCTTTCAGAAAACATTGCTTGTATGCCTACACATTTTTTAAAAAATACACCAGCCCTTGGTTTTGAGTGGAGGTTTAGATATATCCATTGTGCTATGCATTGCACAAGCTACACATTGTAATAAAAACATAATAGTGCCACCAGCAGGAAAATGCTAAGGAGCCGGCAGAAAGATGGAGTGTATATAATCTCGGATAATCAAGTCTCATTCAGCTACTATTGCCAAGGTGTGCAATGGTGGGGAGGGCTATGTTTTCCTGGACGTCCCCTGGCTCCTCCCTTCCCATCTACCCCATGCCCTTTTGTACTGTAAGTTTGAAGGCGATGTGCTTGCTCCGTTTGAATTCCAATCAATTTCAATTCCATTGTACCAGACAATACGGGTTACTAATGATTAGTCAATTAACCTCAAAGCGCCAAAGTAAAAGGTGAATGCCTGAGTAATGTAATAGCATAATTGCATTCTGATCCTGCGGAGTAAAAGGTTGCATGCAGATGGATTGCATCGAAGTAAAAAGAAGCTCCAGCAAAGAACATATTTTAAAAGTGTTTCTTCCCATTTCCCCACCCCAACCCCCAGCAGTGGTTTGCGCTCTGAAAAATTAAGGTGATGGATAGAGGTGGGGCAAGTGGAAATGAATTGTGTTTCCTCTTTCCCTAATTGTAGATAGGAGCCCTACAAAGCTAAGATGATGGGTCTCTTCCTTTTGGGAGACAAGCATGCTGTCGATCTACACCCTTGTGCAAATTAATTGAAACAAAGCATGTTTTCTATCTTACTCATAATCCCGTGCTCAAAACAAACATGAAAAGTCAGTTGATCATTATGGCATCGGAAACCTGCCGCTAATAGAAGGAATGAGGCAATCGCCACAATATATTGATTGAGGTTCTACAAAAGAGAGTTATTCCAGAGCTGGAAAAGAGGTATCCTGACAGTACTGGGATATTGCAACCTAGCCCCTTGTCACACATTGAAAGTGGTGAAGAAATTCATGACAGAGCAGCAAATACCGGTACTTGATTGGCCAGGGAATTCCCTGGACGTAAATCCCATTGAGAATTTGTGGGCTATATGCAAAAGTCACCTCCATGCTGTAGACTGTACAAGTATGGAGAAGCTAATTCAGGTGCTGATTCAAGAGTGGTACAGGAATCCGAAAATCAACTGTGACTGTTCAAAACTAGTAGACTCCATGCCAAACCGTGTTCAAATGCTGCTTAAAAATAGCGGAGGTCATATCCGTTACTAATGTACATATATGTGAGTTTTGTACATGTGAGTTTTGTACAATAAACTACTAAATTCATTGTTTGTTTCAATTAATTTGCCCAAGGGTGCAGGGACAGCACACAACGCTGTGCAAATTCAGCATGGGTACAGAGAGCGCTTTTGAGGAGGAAACGGAACCAAAACACTTCTAAATGCTAAATGTTTCCAATAGCAGGTTGCTGGAGATAGTTTAGAAATGGTTTTAGCACTTTGAGGCATGTGCTATTCAAGATGGTTTGGTTTTCATTTCTATCAGAAACGATTTATGCCTTGCTCCAACGCAGGATATGGAAGCAAGCTTCTCTGTAAATTCAGTGTTGTTGTGTATGCCTTTCTGAATGGTATTTGGTCCAATTTGCAGTGGCCCAACTGAATTGCATGTCTGTACCTTTGTTGCTGATGAGGAAGTACTCTCCCTTATCCAGAACTACCAGTTCTTGCATGCAACTAATTAGATGAGACTAGTGCTGATCACGGGTGGCGCTGTGGGTTAAACCACAGAGCCTAGGGCTTGCTGATCAGAAGGTCGGCGGTTCAAATCCCCACGGCGGGGTGAGCTCCCGGTGCTTGGTCCCTGCTCCTGCCAGCCTAGCAGTTCGAAAGCACGTCAAAGTGCAAGTAGATAAATAGTTACCGCTCCGGCGGGAAGGTAAACGGCGTTTCCGTGCGCTGCTCTGGTTCGCCAGAAGCGGCTTAGTTATGCTGGCCACATGACCCAGAAGCTGTATGCCGGCTCCCTTGGCCAATAAAGCAAGATGAGCACCACAACCCCAGAGTCGGCCATGACTGGACCTAATGGTCAGGGGTCCCTTTACCTTTTTAGTGCTGATCACGTCTAACTAGTGAGGACTGAAAAATGACTTCTGTTGTACATAACTCCTTTCTTCAAACTCACAAAACATAACCGGCTGTGCATTTACATAAACAATTCTCCTCTGTATTTTGATCACAGTGTCAAATACTTCTCTTGCACATAATCAACACATAAAGTACAACAATGTAAACAGAAGTCCCAATAGATCAGTTCATTCATAGAGTCCAAATATCTGCTAGTTTCTATTCCACGTATGTCTTTGTATGTTCATAAAATCCAAATGAGAGCTGACTACAGTTCCACAGAATCTTGACAAGGATTTCCGGAATAATGCCTTGTTTCGCTCTTCTGGGCTTCATCAGTTGTACATGTTCTAAATAATATAAATGAATATAATATTGTATTTCAACATATTTTAACAAATAAGAATAATTCCTTTCCTAATTACCTAATAAATACATTTTAGTTAGCACAGTCTGCAAGGTGCTCCATAAGAATACAGACTAGTTTTTAAATTAAAAAATCTTATTTATTAATTTTTCACAAAAAAGAAAACTTCACAAATTTTAATATAAACCATAAGTTACCGGTACTTTATCTATTGACATCTATGGTTTCCATATTTACCTTTAAATGCTGCATATTTCACCTATACAACCATTTAAACCTATTTCGCTTAATAATTCATGCTGTTGTTCACATTTCAAGTCCGGCTCATGTAAGAATACAGACTATTTTATAGAATCTGTTTTATGGCTCAGTCAGTAGAGCAGGAGATTCTTAATCTCAAGGGTGCGGGTTCGAATCCCACATTGGGCAAAGGATTTCTGCATTGCTGAGAGTGTGACTAGATGACCCTCATGGTCATTTCCAATTTGTTATATTGTATATTCTATCCGTATATATATTCTATTCTATATTCTATCCGTAAAGGTCCGTATAGTTAAAGCTATGGTTTTCTCAGTAGTGATGTATGGAAGTGAGAGCTGGACCATAAAGAAGGCTGATCACCGAAGAATTGATGCTTTTGAATTATGGTGCTGGAGGAGACTCTTGAGAGTCCCATGGACTGCAAGAAGATCAAACCTATCCATTCTTAGGGAAATCAGCCCTGAGTGCTCACTGGAAGGACAGATCCTGAAGCTGAGACTCCAATACTTTGGCCACCTCACGAGAAGAGAAGACTCCCTGGAAAAGACCCTGATGTTGGGAAAGATGGAGGGCACAAGGAGAAGGGGACGACAGAGGACGAGATGGTTGGACAGTGTTCTTGAAGCTACCAGCATGAGTTTGACCAAACTGTGGAAGACAGGAGTGCCTGGCGTGCTCTGGTCCATGGGGTCACAAAGAGCTGGACACGACTAAATGACTAAACAACAACAACATATTCTATCTCTTCCAACAACATGTTATTCTATGATCTATTATTTATTACAATTCCTTAGTATTTTATTGGATTGGATCTAGAATGCATTTGCCTTCAAGTAGAAACACCTATTAAATATTTCCCAGGTATATGTGCACTGGAATTTCAAAATGTTGCTCCGGTTTCCCCTCTCACTGGCGATCTGGAAGCTTCAGTATTTCCAGCACAGCATATTAACAAATACGCAACAGAGGCATTCAAGTGACCAAGGGCTGCATGCAGTTATTGAGGAATAAACCCTGTCAAACACAGTCTGACTTACTTCTAAGTAAATGTGTGCAGGACAAATGTTTATCAGAATGTTTGAACTTTGTACTGTTAAACATCGCTTCATTTTGCTGTGGTGACTAAGAAAACAGCCGTGTTCGGTTACAGATCTAGGCCAACATTTTGCAAGGAATTTAAAACATATACAAAATGTTTTAAGAATGTTGTATGAAGCTGTGGGTTCGGCTCCTGCTCTTTCTAGCTCTCTTCCCTTCGCTCAACTGTATGAACTAAACAACAAATTGTTTCATTTAGTGTTAACGGAGCCAAGGTTTTTCAAAAGAGAATTTTCAGGGAGCGAAAGGAATCTAGTGAATTTCCATTTTGCCCTCTTGGGCAATTCTGCCCCTGTCTTGAGTGTTTTTTTTACAAAATTGCTACCCTCCCATTTCGACTGCTACGAAATCATGTGACTTTTGCTCAGCCATATAAAATAAATCATCACTGGACAGGCCATTAAAATATTTACAGATATGTGTGTTGCATAATCCCCCCTTCACTCTTGCAAACATTTTTCTGTACACACACACACACTTCACACCCAGAGTCTAACACACCAGCATTAGGTTGCTTTTGCCAACTCTCCTCTGTTATACCCTTTCTTAAAAGGTAAAGGTAAAGGGACCCCTGACCATTAGGTCCAGTTGTGACCGACTCTGGGGTTGCAACACTAATCTCGCTTTATTTGCCGAGGGAGCCGGCGTACAGCTTCCGGGTCATGTGGCCAGCATGACTAAGCCACTTCTGGTGAACCAGAGCAGCACACAGAAACGCCGTTTACCTTCCCGCCGCAGTGGTACCTATTTATCTACTTGCACTTTGACGTGCTTTCGAACTGCTAGGTTGGCAGGAGCAGGGACCGAGCAATGGGAGCTCACCCCATCACGGGGATTCGAACTGCCGACCTTCTGATTGGCAAGTTCTAGGCTCTGTGGTTTAACCCACAGCGCCTTTCTTACCAACAATATAAATATCCAACTGTCCCTAGGCCTTGTATTTTGACGAATCTAGCACTTGGAGTGTTAATAAACATTCCTTAACATCTCAGCAGCTCAACAAATGACTAGCAAATGTTTGCCAGCAAGTGTTACAGAGATTTTGAAAGCTGCATTGTGCTGTACAGTTAGCTGATTGTGAAGCTAAATTCATGAAACTACTATTTTCTCCAAGTCTGTAGGTACTATATTTTAATTTATCTCGTTAGTCTCTTTTTGACCACAGTAAATGGACAAAAAATATTACCTAAAACTGGCTTTGACTTTGTAAGTAGATATATATAGACTTACATTTCCAAAGTGTTAATAGCTCTGGTACTGTTGTTGCTCAAAACAATTGGACTGATAAACAGATAAACACTGTAATAATTGGTGCTTCAGGCACTTCGCATAACAAACAATGCAGTAAAATAAGCATTTATAATCCATTTTTAAAAAGAGAGAACATAGGAGGGAGCATAAAAAAAAAAATACCCATGAGAATAAATACTCAGTTCTCTTAAAGCACTGATAGAACAAAAATGTCTCCAAGCTCTTTTTAGAGGCGAGCTGGAAGGAACTGAGTGGAGATTTGTGGAGAGCACATTTGAAACTTTCCAGTGAAAGTCTTCTTGCCTGCCATCTTACGATATTTGGGGGAACCTTCCTTAGTTAATTATCACCGTAGGCCAGTTCATACGTACAATGAATGCAGTTACAAGCTGTTCCTACACATATACAAGTGTTCATGTGAAAGAGTGTATACTGTTGATTTACACACCTCCATATACCTCCTGAACTGCCACGAATATTGTAGGAATAATCCCGAAATTGGTTAAGTCATCCTGACTTCTGACTCAAAATAATAATGATGATGATGATGATGTTATTTTATTTACATGCCACCCATCTGACTGGGTTGCCGCAGCCAATCTGCGTGGCTCCCAACAAAATATTACAAACACAATAAAACATCAACCATTAAAAACTTCCCTGAACTGAAAGGACCGCCTCTTTCTATATGAACCTACCCGGTCCCTGAGACCCTTCTGAGGCCCTTCTTCATGTGCCTCCTTCTTGAAAGGTCCAGAGGGTGGCAACACAAGAAGGGCCTTTTCTGCAGTGACTCCCCATCTGTGGAATGCTCTCCCCAGGGAAGTTCACCTGGCACCTTCATTATACACCTTTAAAGGTAAAGGGACCCCTGACCATTAGGTCCAGTCATGACCAACTCTGGGGTTGCGGCGCTCATCTCGCTTTATTGGCTGAGGGAGCCGGCGTACAGCTTCCGGGTCATGTGGCCAGCATGACTAAGCCGCTTCTGGCGAAGCGCCGTTTACCTTCCCGCCGGAGCGGTACCTATTTATCTACTTGCACTTTGACGTGCTTTTGAACTGCTAGGTTGGCAGGAGCAGGGACCGAGCAATGGGAGCTCACCCCGTCGCGGGGATTCGAATCACCGACCTCCTGATCGGCAAGTCCTAGGCTCTGTGGTTTAACCCACAGCGCCACCTGCGTCCCTTTATACACCTTTAGGCACCAGGCAAATATATTCCTTTTTAACCACGCCTTTGGTTGATCTGTTTGACATCCTATACCTTTTTAAAATGTGGCTCTTTTTTGGGGGGGTGCTATTGGGTTGTTGTTTTTATTCTGATTACATATGTTGTGATCTTTTCTGTGAACCACCCTGAGACCTCCAGGTATAGGGTGGTATATAAGGTCAAACAACAACAACAACAAACAACAACAGATGTCTTTAAAAACTCAAATACTTGTTCATCTGTTTGACATCTGATGTGAGGGAAAGGTATAGGCTGCAAAGCGCTTTGTAGGAGTATAACACTTGTGATTTTAGCTGGATTCGATCCACTCTGTGGGTTCATTTCCAGTGTCTATAGATAGATATGCTTCTATGCGCATGCCTTGAATGTACTACCGACTGGAAAACCATGATGACCTTGGATGTAAGTTTGGGATCAGGACCATATCCTTGGAAATACCATTCCATGTATCCCTTCTTCATTCCTCAGCAGGGTGGGGAAACAGTTAGACTTGAAACTGTAGCTGGGCGACCACCGTGCTTGGAGATCACACCTACACCATTCATTTAAAGCACATTTAACACACATGCCTTCCCCCCAAAGAACTATGGGAACTGTAGTTTGCTAAAGGGGCTGGGTTCAGTGAGGATAAACTACAGTTCCCATGGTTCTTTGGGGGAAGACATGTACTTTAAATGTGAATTAAAAGTGCTTTAAATATATGGTGTGCTTCCACCGCATAATGCTATGTAACAGCTGAGAATTCATAGACTCTACGAAACTTGTTCCAGGGAAGCCTTTTAAGTGGAAGTGAAGTTCAAATCGTTCATAAACTTTCCATTTTATTTCTCCGCCCTGCTTAAAATATAGGAAAGGCCTTATCCCGAGTAACCTGAATAGGGAGGAAAAAAGTATTTCACTGAAGGTTTCCAAACAAATTAACCTTTGGTTGAGATCAAACATGGAAAGGTTTAGCCCCAGAGGAGACATCTGTGGAGCTTAATGAGTGCATGAAAAGTGGAGGGTGTGTAAGTCTCAGGCTGAAATCTTCAGCATTGCCTCTTAACTACGACGTAAAAGACGATGCAATAATTGCTAGCTCCATCGTGCTTCTCACGTGTGATGTCAAAACAGCCGGCAAAAGTGAGGAATCAACATTGCCTTATTTATGGGGGAGAAATGATCATCTGCAGGCAAATTATATTCGATACCTTCAAGCCCCGTGGGTGCAGCCATCCCTAAGCATTTGAAATAGTCACATGGTTTTTGCAGGGTACCTGTGTGATGAGAATATGAATTAGGGACAGAGGCATCAGGGTAGCTGCGGTGCTGCAACAACTCAAACCCCACCAGAACTGGTGGAATGGGGGCAGGATTGGTCCCATAAGGCAGTGATTTGTTGTTGTTTAGTTGTTTAGTCGTGTCCGACTCTTCGTGACCCCATGGACCAGAGCACGCCAGGCACTTCTGTCTTCCACTGCCTCCCGCAGTTTGGTCAAACTCATGCTGGTAGCTTCGAGAACACTATCCAACCATCTCGTCCTCTGTCGTCCCCTTCTCCTTGTGCCCTCCATCTTTCCCAACATCAGGGCCTTTTCCAGGGAGTCTTCTCTTCTCATGAGGTGGCCAAAGTATTGGAGCCTCAGCTTCACAATCTGTCCTTCCAGTGAGCACTCAAAGGCACTGATAGGAGAACCCAAAAGGGTTTTCTGGCCTTAAGATAAAAAAGCATGCTAAAGTTATCCTAATTCTAGCAATAGCTGTCTGGTTGCAAACACACCATAAATTTAAAGCACATTTTAAGCACACCCACCCAAGAATCCTAGGATCTGTCATTATCCCCCACAGAGCTACAATTCCCTTAACAAACTACAGTTCCCAGAATTATTTGTGCGGTGGGAGGGTTCTTGCTACAATGACATTTGAGGAAAGCAATGATTTAAAAAATTCTGGCAGTTGTAGCACCGCTTGAAGCTTACAACTGACAGCTGACATTAATTTTCCTCCATGCAGTCATGTATGTAATAATCTCAGAAAGGAATAAAGGGATGTGTATTTCCTTCCCCCTTCCTTTCCCGCTGAGGCTGTGTGCACACCACACAGTTAAGGCATATTTTATCAGCACCTAAGAATCCTGGAAACTCTGGTTTATCCCCCAAAGAACTATAGTTCCCAGCCACTCTGGGCGGCTTCCAACATATATAAGGTAAAGGTAAAGGGACCCCTGACCATTAGGTCCAGTCATGACTGACTCTGGGGTTGCGGCGCTAATCTCGCTTTATTGGTCGAGGGAACCGGCGTACAGCTTCCGGGTTATGTGGCCAGCATGACTAAGCCGCTTCTGGCAAACCAGAGTAGCACATGGAAACGCCGTTTACCTTCCCACTGGAGTGGTACCTATTTATCTACTTGCACTTTGACGTGTTTTCGAACTGCTAGGTTGGCAGGAGCAGAGACCAAGCAATAGGAGCTCACCCCGTCACAGGGATTCGAACCGCCGACCTTCTGATCGGCAAGTCCTAGGCTCTGTGGTTTAACCCACAGCGCCACCCGCGTCCCTCCAACATATATAAAAACATAATAAAACAATAAACATTGGGGGGGAAACCTTTCCCTATCCTTATCTCCTTGGCTCAGACATTGCATAACTCCATATCCTCCAACATTTCTCTGATGAAAATAGGGATGTTCTAAGGAAAAGTGGGACAATCCTGGATCAAATCAGAAACCGGGATGGCTTCTGTAAATTCAGGATTGTCCCTGCAAAATAGGGATACTTGGAATGTCTGCTGATGGACCTGCTGCCAGTAAAAGAATAATGGCAAAATCACATTGCACAATAGTTGCAAGTTTCAAGCTTGCAACTATTGGTGAGCTGCTGCCGCATTTTCTACCAAGCGTTACATATGAAGAGAGCTGGAAATTGTTTAAAGAGGGATCATTTCCCCTGCTTCATCTCACCATGTGTCAAAGAAGATTCAGAGGAGCACATCAGATGTGATAAGGGGCTTAGAAGAATGTGGGGTTTGTGTGAGAAGCACAGATGATGTTCAGCTTTAAAGAAATCCGAGTGGCTGAACATCCCAAGTTTTGAAAGGCCGACAACGAAGATGCAGGATGACTGTGGCTCTGAGCTGCATGGTGGTGCTAAAGGTAGAGCTATGTGTTACATATTACCAGGAATGTGAATTCCTTTTCACCTGTTGCATGTGTACGTCTCCACAGGGCAAATGCTATTAATACTTGGAGGGCGGGTGCTTGCCTGATGTGACAATGGCATTCTTAGAGGCTTTGACCAGCTGGGGCTTACTGTGTCTTTTCTAAAGACGCCTTCTTCATCAGAGGACTTCTTTCCATGCTTTGAGTACTGATCTGCAGTCTTTCAGTATCATACAAGGTTCTATCCAACAACCTAAAAGGAAAGAATAGAAAGGAGAAGAATAAAAAGATTAAATAGTCAACAAATCTAGATACATCGTAGTCATCTGAGTCCTTTTCAGCTGTTTCAACTTTGTAACACTATTCAGCAAATGCAATTGGAAATGCTTAGTGTGAGATGGTTTATTACTACTTTGAAGAGTGTCATATAGCAGTGTTTCCCAACCTTGGGCCTCCAGCTGTTTTTGAACTACAATTCCCATCATCCCTGACCACTGGTCTTGCTAGCTAGGGATGATGGGAGTTGTAGGCCAAAAACATCTGGAGGCCCAAGGTTGGGAAACACTGTCATATAGTCACATTCCTCATCGAAATAACTGGAGACTCACTGTCTTCATTGAAATATTCAATAAAATCACACCATGTTCAATAAAATGTACAGTGGTACCTCGGGTTACAGACGCTTCAGGTTACAGACTCTTCAGGTTACAGACTCCACTAACCCAGAAATAATACCTCAGGTTAAGAACTTTGTTTCAGGATGAGAACAGAAATCGCGTGGCGGCAGCAGGAGGCCCCATTAGCTAAAGTGGTACCTCAGGTTAAGAACAGACCTCCAGAACGAATTAAGTTCTTAACCCGAGGTACCAATGTATATTTTTGTATGTTTGGCCCTTTTATAAATGAATCCTTTGGGTTAACTTTTCAGATAGAATAAAAAACCAGACCTTATCATGCCAACATTCTAAAGTGGCATTCTCCCAGTATTTCCAGTATCTTGTAGCAGCTGACCTGGGTGCTAATATAAGCCCATATTTGGCCCATCCCAAATATTTAATACTGTCAGAGCTTTTTTTCCCCAGCTGGAACTCGCTGGAACTCAGTTCTGGCACCTCTCAGGTAGGCGCCATTACCATTATAAGAGATCAAGTGTTCATGGTGAGTTCTGGCACCTCTTTTTCTAGAAAAAATAGCACTGAATACTGCTAGAGATGGAAACAGAAGAACATTTTGATGAGAAAAAAATTCCTTCCAGTAGCACCTTAAAGACCAACTAAGTTAGTTCTTGGTATGAGCTTTC
>JAXCMG010000099.1:1153696-1213438 GCA_034642415.1 Podarcis siculus | reverse complement strand
AATTTTTTTGTTTTGACTATGGCAGACCAACACGGCTACCTATCTGTATTTTGATGAGAAACCTTCTTCGTTGCCTCAAAAAGTTGGGGTATTGCTGAGGCTGTAGTGAGAGATTTGCATTTTGGTTCCCTGGAAGAGAATCTGGAAAATCAAGTCCCATTTTCACATATTGCCTGCATCTGTAGTATGCTTGAGAAATAAAGATACCATTTGGATTGTCAGAATTCTATATATGCATAGGTTTCATTTTACTGCGGATTAGAACAAACAGGTCAGACACTTTGAAGTACGGATATACTTTCTGATTCCGATGTTATGAACCGTACAGGGAGGGAAAAATGGTTGTAAAGGCAGGCTTAATTTAACGGCACAACCTGGACTGCTGTGCCTACATTAAGTAGGTTTCATTTCTGTCCCATGGGTTCACTTTCAAAAGGTGCTTATGAGGCCCAAAGCAGCCTTCACTTTTCTTTTATTATGATAATTTACAGTTAGGTTAATGGATATTTATTATGTCCATTGCAAAGCTGAGAGCACATTAGTGCCCTGTTCTGGCCAAGAAATTCACAGGCATAATTGCAGGCGGGCAACATGCAAGATAAATGCATTTTTACTAGGATCTTCTGACCTACCATATACATGTTCATATCCCACTGTTAACAGCCTTTATTAGTCAAGGATGTGGTGGGTGTTAGATAAGGAACACGACTCATCATTTACGTATTGTGATAGCACTCTTTAAATTCATAGAATAGGAATGTGGTGGATAATGCAGGGATAGACAACATGGTGTTCTCCAGAAGCCGAGACTGCAAAGTGGACAGGAGGAGGAGCAAGATGAGGAGAATACAGAATGGTAATAATCTGTGAATCTGGAAAAGCGTGTTCTCCTTCGTGGAGAGCACGTGTTGCCGTGGGGGCCGACAGGACACTCCAAAGTTGTGGGGCGGGCTAATTGATTGTTGGCCACTGTTGTGATTGGGCTTCCCTTGTTGTTGGGAAGAAGTTAATGTTGCCATTTGATGATTGACAGCCAGAAATGCTAAAACTCCTTGCACAAGGCTTAGAGCTTCCTCTTTTCGCCCCGTGCATCGGATTGCCCATCCCCCTCCCTATATTTTGGGTTGTTCGCATTGACCTTGCTATGCCTGTCATGGGGTCGTCTGCTCTTGGGACAGGGGCCCAGTAGGAATTTTGTCCATCTGGCTGAGGCCATTTGGTTTTTGCCTACTGCGTAGCAAATCGTAACAACTTGTAAGGTTGCGGTTAGGCATTGGTTTATGGTTTGTTTGGTTGAGGGGCATGGATTGGCTGTGCCTGCCCCTCTAATGCTGCTGCTGCAAGGGATTCCGTTAAAAGAATACAGGGGCTCACCATTGCTTTTGTTCAAACCCTGTCAAGGGGCTAGGGCCATGCAAGAGCCCCTGGTTGCATTTGGGGAGGGCAGAGGGCAGGTTCCCTGCTCCGTCGCTACCCCCAAGTGTATTCCCCTTTTCTGACTTTCGCAGACTTGCGTAATGTCAGTCTGTCCCCCACTGGGGGGCAGATAGTCGCAACCACTCACATTTTTGTATTTTAATAAAGTTGTGGCCAAAATTATGCCAAAAACCTTAAACAAAATTTCTGTGTGATGTGTGAGTTATTGGGGTGGCCCTGGGGACCTCTACACACAAGGAAGATTCTGCAAACACTTAGCGATGACTGTTCCTGCAGTGAGCTGTGCTGTGCACTTTACAGTGCAAACAAACAAACGCAGCTCTTTACTCAGGAGCTGACCAAGAAGCTGTGAAAGTTGGATCCAGATCTTTGGCACAACGGAAATCCCCCCTGTTTATGCAAAACAAAATGTGGACAATATCTCCCATCCCTGTTTTAAAAGATTTTCACACTGCTGATGGAAGCAAGTATAAAACTTTGAGGATGAAGGGTTTTTCTGAACCACAGTAAACAGACCGTGTGAATGGACTTTTGTTTCCTGTTACTGTATTCCCATAAAACCCATTTAAGTGGCATGAATACAAAGACAGAATTCCTTTATTCTCCTGGCTTTTTAAAAATTCCCTTGGATGATGGTGGGCCAAAAATATTACAGATTTGTACTTTTTATTTTGGTTCCCCTGATACCTATGCCAACAACACAGAAGTGTACATGTTAGCTTGTTCTGAGAACCATTTCCAGATTTCACTATGAAAGAGTTAGTCCAAAGAGGCATGGATGCAACTCATAGAAGGCCTTGGCACCAAACTGCATAAACTTTAATTACCAACACTTTGAATTTTACCTAGAAAGGAATCTGGAGCCAATACAAAGTAACCTGGCTCATATAGCTGGTATCTGAAAGTAGCATTTGGCATCAGCTGTAGCTGATTAACACTTTTCAAAGGCAGCCCATGCAGAGCCTGTATGAAATAGTAACTCAGCCGGTATGGGACAAAGACATGTGTGACAGTAGCCGTATCTGCTTCTTCAGGAAAAGGTGTAGCTGGGACACACATGGTTCTTGACTACAGCTGCTACCTGCCTATCCATGAACAAAGCTAGGTCTAGGAACATCCCCGACTTTGAAAGGGATCATTCATCATCATCATCATCATCATCATCATCATCATAGACTTTTATTGCGCTAGCCATAGGCCATGGTATCATTCAGAAAAATTACAAAAGGAAAACCAGCAATAACCATAAAAATCAGGCACCACACATACAATATAAATCATGTTCACAACTACAGTGGATGCTCGGGTTGCAAATGTGATCCATGCAGGATGCACGTTCACAACCCGCAGCGTCCGCAACCCGCAGCAGTGCATCTGTGCACGTGCGGGTTGAGATTCGGCGCTTCTGCACATGCACAAAGTGTGATTTAGAGCTTCTGCGCATGTGCGACCGCCGAAACCCGGAAGTAACCCGTTCCGGTACTTCCGGGTTTTGGCGGTCCGTAACCCGAAAAAACACAACCTGAAGTGTCTGTAACCCGAGGTATGACTGTACTGAGATTGTTTGTTGCATAAAATAGAATAGCAGAAGATTCTCTAGTAAAATGTGTCAAATTACATATCCAAATCCCCTTTGCAATTGACCACTATTTTATCTAGTTTTTTCCTCCTGATCTTCTTAGCTGCCAACGCATAGAGTGCTACTTTATAAGTTACAAAGTAAGTGATCATTCATGGAAGTGCAAATCCATCCAAATTATGCATTATGGCCGTACCTTGGTTGTTGAACGGAATCCGTTCCGGAAGTCCGTTCAGCTTCTGAAAAAGTTCAACAACCAAGGCACGGCTTCCAATTGGCTGCAGACTTGAAAATAGTCCCCATGCTTGAGGATTCAGCATTAGTGAGTCCTAGTTCAGATCAAACTTTAAATATGGAGAAAGCAAAATATACAAATGCATGGGAATCGGTAATGCAAATCAATATTGAGCCAACTTCTTGTTGTTTAGTCGTGTCCAACTCTTCATGACCCCATGGACTAGAGCCCGCCAGGCACTCCTGCCTTCCACTGCCTCCCGCAGTTTGGTCAAACTCATGTTGGTAGCTTCGAGAACACTGTCCAACCATCTCATCCTCTGCCGTCCCCTTCTCCTTGTGCCCTCCATCTTTCCCAACATCAGGGTCTTTTTCAGGGAGTCTTCTCTTCTCATGAGGTGGCCAAAGTATTGGAGCCTCAGCTTCAGGATCTGTCCTTCCAGTGAGCACTGAGGGCTGATTTCCTTCAGAATGGATAGGTTTGATCTTCTTGCAGTCCATGGGACTCTCAAGAATCTCCTCCAGCACCATAATTCAAAAGCATCAATTCTTCGGCGATCAGCCTTCTTTATGGTCCAGCTCTCGCTTCCATACATCACTACTGGGGAAACCATAGCTTTAACTATACGGACCTTTGTCGACAAGATGATGTCTCTGCTTTTTAAGATGCTGTCTAGGTTTGTCGTCACTTTTCTCCCAAGAAGCAAGTGTCTTTTAATTTCGTGACTGCTGTCGAGCTGATGTAGAGAAAGAACTGGTTCACACAGTCCTTGGATGACTGTAACCAGCTTCTATATGTGAAGGAAAATACATTAATTTTGATTATTTTGAATGCACACAGGAGACATAATGGAGGTATTCAGAAGAATCTGTGCATGGAAGCTTTTCTCTTTTGCTGAGATGAAAAAGTTGCTGTCTTCCGTATCATAATTTACATCAAGAGCTTGTATCTGATATCATGAATAGTATTTTTCTTTGCAAATGAGCAAAAGCCCTATGGGTAGACTTTAAGTCCATGTTAATAAGGATAAAAATAGAAATGTATTGGCAGTTGCAACGCAGGGATATGCAAAATGAGGGCAGGTTGTCAGCCAAATACGTAAGGAAAATGGCTAAAATAAGTTGTTCTGTGTTCATTCATCCATGCAGATATTTAGTTGAGCAGACTCCAGCCCTGATAATTCAGGCAGGATATGACAGTGCTAATGAATATTTCTGTGAAGATATGAGAGAGAGCTGCTGCTTGCATCTTTTCTCCCCACATCAAATGTGGTGCTTTTATTAGGCAGTGTTTCCTGAACTGTTGTTACTGGAGATGCGAAGAAAGCTTCTTTCCAAATTAATACTGGAGGCACACATGTCTCCAACACTCAAAAATTTAGAAGCAGGTCTGATTTGATGGTAGGGCATTCCACAGGGTGGGCACCACTACCAAGAAGGCCCTCTGCCTGGTTCCCTGTAACTTCACTTCTTGCAGTAAAGAAACCACCAGAAGGCCCTCAGATCTGGACCTCAGTGTCCAGGCTGAATGACTGGACCTAACACCCATAGGGGTGGGAACGTGACTTAAATGATGGATGCTGAAATTCATGGATATTGTGTGCATTCACACATCCTCAGAGTCCGTGTCCAACTTCAGGAGCAGGCTACCCTCTGGATGGACATGGGTGGCGCTGTGGTCTAAACCACTGAGCCTCTTGGGTTTGCAGATCAGAAGTTCGGCGGTTCGAATCCCTGTGATGGGGTGAGCTCCCATTGCTCTGTCCCAGCTCCTGCCAACCAAGCAGTTTGAAAGCACACCAGTGCAAGTAGATAAATAGGTATGGCTGCGGTGGGAAGGTAAACAGCATTTCTGTGCGCTCTGGTCTCTGTCACAGTGTTCCATTGTGCCAGAAGTGGTTTAGCCATGCTGGCCACATGACCCGGAAAGCTGTCTGTGGACAAACGCCAGCTCCCTCGGCCTGAAAGCAAGATGAGCACCGCAACCCCATAGTTGCCTTTGACTGGACTTAACCATTCAGAGGTCCTTTACTTTTTAAAAAACCTCTGGATAGTTGGGGTTTCCGCAGTGTTTAATCCTTGTTTATTTTTATTTTTTCATATTGTTTTTATATATTCTGTTTCTGAACTCCACTTTTCCACGTAATTAAATAAATTGCTTCGTTACTTTGTATTTTTATATTTCATTGCTAGGCGGATTTGTTTTTTATCGGAGATTCAATGCTGCTTTGTGGAGGAAGTTCCTATAAACCCCCACAACAACCAGGGTATAGATTTTAAAATAAATAAATAATCAGAGCAGCCAGACAAAAATACACAAGAGTCAAATGCAGTAACAGCACTGCAATAAAAATAGAGATGAAACAGAAGATAAAACTGGCTACAGTAAATTCCTTTCTCAAATGAAAAGCCTTGGGAAATAAAAAGGTTTTTGCCTGGTTGGGGAAAGGCTATAGCTCAGCATCAGAACATCTGCTTTGAATGTAGAAAGTCCTAGGTTTGATCCCAGCATCTCCCCATAGGGGTGGGAAGACTTCTGCCTGAAACCTTAGAGAGCTACCACCAGTCTCTGTAACATAAAGGTGAAGGTAAAGGACCCCTGGACGGTTAAGTCCATTCAAAGGCAACTCTGGGGTTGGGGTGCTCATCTCGCTTTCAGGCCAAGAGAGCCAGCGTTTGTCCGCAGACAGCTTTCCAGGTCAGGTGGGTCATGTGTCAGTTTTTTCCTACTCTCTACTTCCTGTTCATTAAATTAATCATCATCACCATCTTTCTACTGATCTTATTCTGTAATTGCTAAGCTTAGTCAGGAGCCTTTGGCCGAGATTCCTGCATTGCAGGGGGCTGGACCAGATGACCCTCAGGGTCCCTTCCAAGTCTATTATTCTGTGATGAGGTACTACATCAAAAGCTTTTGGAAAATACACAATGTCAACTGGATTACCTCTATGTTTGTTGACACCCTCAATAAACTCAGATAGGTTGTTCTTGTTGGTATCCATCTGCCTCAGGAGACTATATATTAGTGCGCCATTGGGGTGGAGTCAAACTGTTGGAAGGTTACAGCAACTGTAAGACCCAATATGGGAGAGACATGTTTTGAGGCAGCTGGGGCAGGTGAAGGCATTCAGTGATTGCTTAAATAGTGGGTGACAACTTTAGTGCTTGGTAATTTTATCTTGGGCAGTGCTTTGCACCAGTTTCCCTGCAATAATGCATTATAATAGTTCAGCTTGGAGGTTATTAGGACATAAACTACAAGCAGTCTATAGCCCTAGTCAACAAGCCACAACTGATAAAAGGTGCTGCAAACCACCAGGACTATTTGGGCTCCAGGGACAAAACTGGATCTAGGAGTACCCAGAAACAACAAACTTGATCCTTCAAATGTGTGTGTGTATGCAAACCTATCCAGAACAGTTAGAACTGATTTTTATTTTTATTTTTATTTTTATTTTAATGATGGCCTATGGACACTGTGTTCCTGAAACCTTGTTGGTTGGAGAATAAGAATATGTCCTGAGTCTGACTTTAAATGTTTTTTATTCTTTCTAAGAGACTTGGATAGCAGAAGAAAATACCTATTTATCTATCTTATGAGACCTGGACATCTGCAGTAATTAGGTTTGGGTAGGATGGAAAACAGATAGTGACCTTGCTTTTCAAACTTCAAATAATCTAAAGGTTTAGTTTTGGTTGGTGAAATTAAATAACTCCACCCACCAAACCGGATTATTTTTGTTGTTGGGCTGGTATTGGATCAGTTTCTGTTCACCTTTGCATTTTCCCGAACCCTAGAATAAAGACTTGACACAGGAATATGGCGAAAAGTTATATTCATTAAAATATAACAAGGAAGACCAATGCCGAATTGATGAGAAGTGGGGGAAGGCAATAACCTGTGTTAGCATGCAGAAAATGCCATGGCTGCTCCCAGTGCCAGATTTACGTATAAGCTAAATAAGCTATAGCTTGGGGCAGCACTCTCTTGCCCCCCCCAAATTATGAGTCTTTGGAAATTGTATTTCTAAAGGAACTTTTGTTATTGCCAAATGTCAATGTGTTTGCATTATTAAGTTGGTTATGAATAAAAAAAACATTTTAAGTTAGAGCTTAATAATTATTTCACTATTAATATACTTCTTAATTGTATTTCACTATTAATATACTTCTTCTTAATTATATTTCAGTTAAACAACTACTTTGATAAAATACATATTTTGTTATGTGCAAATGGCTTTAGATACATATTAGGTCCAGTAGTGACCGACTCTGGGGTTGCAGCGCTCATCTTGCTTTATTGGCCGAGGGAGCCAGTGTACAGCTTCCGGGTCATGTGGCCAGCATGAGTAAGCTGCTTCTGGCGAACCAGAGCAGTGCACGGAAATGCCGTTTACTTTCCCACCAGAGTGGTCCCTATTTATCTACTTGCACTTCGACGTGCTTTCGAACTGCTAGGTTGGCAGGAGCTGGGACCGAGCAACGGGAGCTCACCCTGTCGCAGGGATTCGAACCTTCTGATCGGCAAGTCCTAGGCTCTGTGGTTTAACCCACAGAGCCACCCGTGTCCCTCTAAATTACCATATATTCAACACAAAAAATGGTGACAATTTGTTGTTGACAAAGGACAGCTGGACATATAAAGGGCCCCATTACCTTCAGTAGCTTAGGGCTTCATCAAACCTAAATCCAGCCCTGTCTGCTCCTAAGGGTCAAACTACCCTGAGAAGATCTCTCACGCAAGCTGTCTTGAAGGGAGGCTAAACCATCTTCCCATAAAAGTAACACACACACCCCTCTGCTGTTCAACAGGTAGACCTTCCAGGCAAGGGTGGCCCATTCTATTTCACCACCTGAGGCAAAATGGGAAGGTGTATCTCCCCACTGGTCTTCCCCTGCCAAAGCCTCACTTAGCAGAGTCATGCAGTGGTGACTTCCAACAAGATCTTGTGAGATCTCACAGAACTCTCACCAGATTTGATGAAACACTTGCAAGATCTGAATTGGAAAAAAAGAGAATAATCTAGCTGCATCTTTACCCGGTTGTATTGCAGCCTAATTTTCTTAAAACTCAGGGGTGATTTTATTTATTGTTCTATTTTGGACATTCCTCCTACATGTAAATGATGGTACGTTAATTGTTAATCAACCAAACTTTTCATATTTTGAAGATTATTTGGGGGGGGGGATGCCACAAAGCAGTATAAAACCAATGCAAATGTGTAGTGCAGACAAACTCCTTGGTGCAAGACATACAAATAACTGGACTGGTTATATAAACGAACCCTTTTCTGTACAGCTTGGAAGGGTCATGAAAGTTCCATTAGAGTGGCAAAATACATGAACTCTTTTAATTTGACGGGGAGGGGGGAAGCTTGTAAACAAAAGTATTATTTTCTGGAACATCTAACGCTGACAGCCTGGCAGGTCATTAGTGGATTTCAATACTAGGCAGTCGAGAAAACATTGACAAATGGGAGCAGAGCCTACACTGAGTTCCAAAGGGAAGATAGCATTTTTGTCATTATAAATCTTAAGTTCTGTCCATTTTATGAAATGGACAGAACCTAAGATTTAGAGTCTCACGTTTCATAGATAAAAAGTGAGACTTTTTCCTCCTAAAGCAAATGCCAGTTCAGGGTTTTCTACGGGAGGGGAGGAAAGGATTAATTCCCCCCTCCATCTCTGCCCTGATCTCATTAATTATCAGCTTCACAGCTGATGCAGATGTGCATTTCTGAAAGCGTGCATATTAAATGCAAAGAACCATGCGCTGTTTGGCTCTCGGTTACATGTACATCCCTTTTGTTTATTTGGTGTAATTTTCCACCACTCTGAACTTCAAAAATATAGTACATTCACTTCTGCCACTTCTGGTGAGTTGAGTAGTTCCAGTCCTTCAATTGATCTATGATACATATTTGTTCATTCACATGATCAGACAGAAGGTGACCTGTTTTCAGAACATAGCATGAAAAAGAACATTGAAGTGGAACTGTCGTGTTTGGAAGCAGCGAAAGATGAATAAGTCCCTCAATCATTCTGGAATACAGTGCAGAGATCAGGTTGAAATGATTTGCCTCAGTAAATGCCAAGGTTTAGGTGAGGATGTGGCAGCCCTTTTAAAGCCCTGCTTAATAGCACCATAGAGAAATTGGTGTCATTAATTCCCTTTTTGTGGAACAAAGCCCTACATTGCAAAGTGTGGTGATGAAATGCTTCTGGCCTTTTACCTTCTAAGGTAGACTTCTCCTTGTATTAACTTGGATTCTAAATCAATACACAAATACAATACAGATCATTAACATTATGAGTAAATATGTGAGACCCAGAACTTTTTTGCATTGTAAGCACAGAACAGGCATTAAAGTGGCCTACTTGTTTTGACACTGATTGCTAACCTTTAAACAATGCTTTAATTGGGTATAGGTTCCAAGTAATTAAAAAGAGCTTCCTGCTTCCTCTCTGCTTCCTGATTTGGTGCTGCACTGAAGTAGAACTTCCAGTAGCTATAAGTTGCTTCAGAATCAAGCACCCTTTGAATGACATCCTAGTTCAGGCATAGGCAAACGCGGCCCTCCAGATGTTTTGCGACTACAACTCCCATCATCCCTAGCTAACAGGACCAGTGGTCAGGGATGATAGGAATTGTAGTCTCAAAACATCTGGAGGGCCGAGTTTGCCTATGCCTGTCCTAGTTGAATGGCCAGCTCCAATAGGGATGGGATAAGGTTTCTTTTTTTCCAAATTCTTTTTTATTAATTTTCCAAATCATTACAAATCAAACCAAGTTAAATTAATTTAATACAGTTTCTTAAAATCAGGTTTCCTGCTCCTGTTCCAAACATACGATCACCATCATTTTCTCGCATCATTTCTTATTTAGAGTCCAGCTGACATCCTTCACTTGCCGTTAAACCATTCTTCTGGCTGGCTGCTTTTTTCACCTTACAAACAGCATCTCCGTTACATCTTATAAATAAATAATCCATTTCAAGTGTGTAGTCCTTCATATACATTGTTGTTCCAGACCTGGTGTGCTGGGAGAGTTAATTACTATCTTCCATTGTTCAGTTCTTTGCAGTGTTTATCCGGATGGTACAAGGTCACATCCCATCCCATCCCATCCGCTGTTTACAGACTAGTGTACGAGCTGAAGCCATAAATAACTTACAGAGAGCATAACTGAACTCCCCTATTAAAATTCCACTCTGGAGTTCTTCCTCGGCACACAGTTAAAAGCAAGATCTTTTCTCAAATTCAGCCTCTTTACCACATCTGTTCAGCAGCAGTTCATCCCCCCCACTGCATTCCTCCAACAGCAGTCCTGGAATAATTTTAAATAAAGTCCATTCAGCCTTGGTCAAGGGGGGAGGGAATAGTAAAACCTTGTTAAATTCCTTGTTGAGCATAAATCAAAAGCCTCCCCCCCCCTCTTTTATGAAAACAAACAGAATAACATATCAGTGGGTGCACACGTCCTTTTCATTATGCAGGGGAGGACAGGAAAAAAGGAGGCAATTTGAAAACTATAAGAAAGCACAAAGTACCTTGTCCTCCCCCTTCATTTCCTGGCTGTTGTAAGGATTCTCAAGCTTCAAAGAAAACATTCAGATACCTTCAAAGAGCCAAGCCCAGTCCTTTTGTCCTTTTGGCAGCTGACTGATTGCAGTCCATTAGCATATGTTGGTCCAGGAGTGCCTCTTGATTAATGCCAATTGTCCAAATTATGGAGAAACCAACCACAAATCATGGTGGAGATGGAAGCTCTTCCATGACAGAGACACACTCCCAGTTTGCACCCGCTCTGCCTTTCAAGTTGACAGACATGGGCTTGAGCAGCACAGTGGGATGCAATGAGCTCCCCAGTCCGCACTGGGGAACATTGCCATGATTTTTGCCTCATAAATCCTGGCTTTCCCCTGCCTGAACCTCCTCACTGCCCATGGAGGGCAGCGAGGAGCTACCATTGACTCGTGACATAGCCAGAAAACGCCAGAATGAGATTAAGATTTCAATGATCCAACCATGTGGGTACACCATTTGTCTTCACGTTGAAAGACTGCATTCATTTCATTATTCATTCATGGAAATCATGTTGTTTTGCACAATGATCACATTTATGATGTATGTGTTTCTTTAAACCGTGTTGCTTTCCTGCAGCTAGTGGTAGCAGAGGTTGTCGTGGCAGCAGAGGCAGAATGAATGCCTATGCTGTTGTATCATTCCGAGCCAATGTGAGAACCATAGTGTGTCCCACAAAAAACAGCAGCCTCCACAATTCGAAATAATGGTTCAGTGGGTAAATTAATTGGCAGCCACTAAGAAGACCTGTGCTGTCACTGGACCAGATACGTTCCCCCACTCTCAAATGGCATTAATGGAAACAAAGGGCTACAAAATGTGTCCCCATTCATTCCTTAACACATTTGCTTGCACAATGAATGGACCTCAACATACAGTTCAAATTTTCATTTATACCAAGACAAATGCACACCCCTATTGCATAGGTCTTTCCCACAGAATTAATATTCTCCATATGGGTTCCAGTTCTGTGTTTAGAACGCCATGCCATCAGTTCCCAGCTATAAGTATGTTCACATATTGCATCCAACCAGTGTACAATCTGTGTACCCATGTAAACGAACAGTTAAGGTGTACACTCATAGATATTCACATGTAGCACTCAATGAGTGCACAGTCTGTACAGTCATACCTTGGGATAAATACACTTCAGGTTGAGTGCTTTCAGGTTGCGCTCTGAAGCGACCCAGAAGTAACAGAGCGCATTACTTCTGGGTTTCGTCACTCGCGCATGCGCAGATGGTCAAAATGACGTCACGCACATGCACGGAAGTGGCGAAACGCGACCCACACATGCGCAGATGCGCTGTCACGTCTTACGTTCTGTTCAGGATGTGAACGGGGCTCCAGAACGGATCCTGTTAGCATCCTGAGGTACCACTGTACGCATCTTGAGCTATACACATCAACGTGTGTACACTCTTCCACACAAACACTTGTGCATGTGTAGAGGCAACTTCTATCTGTGTTCAGTGTTACATGTTAACAAGCCTAGATTGATTGGGGTCATTTAACCATCGGAGTCAGGGCCAGAAATATCGCTGCCATGGCTACAGTGAAGTCTAAAGGTCCCTTTGAGATGAGAAAACCAAGCTTTAGAAGAAAGTTTTCCAACAAGGCAGTGGGGAAAAATGTACGTCAGGAAGAGCGTTGGAATTTTGCTCAAACTACTATATCCCTTTTTTTACTCAAACTGGAACAGATCATTGCGCCAGAATTCTTAGCAGACTATATCCATTATAAATACTCAGTTATTCAAAAGAGCCTACACCCTGTCTGAGGATCCAAACAAGTTCAACGGTGCCCAAGTGTGCTGATTGGAAGTGGATAGCAGAGGACTCTTCTAGTGGCATGTGAAATCTCAGACAATTTATGCACACTATCCTATCCTGCAATTATAAGTGAGCCAATAAATTGCACCACCTGAACTCTTCTGAGCCATATCCGCCTCTGGGAACAACCTGGCAGCCAAGCTTATGACTGCCTTTCAAATAAGCAAGCAAATACTCTAGCGATCATCAGATGATGGCAGTGGAATTTGGGCAGGATCTATCTAGGCATAGGCAGTGCTTCTGAAACTCAAGGTCAGCTTCTTACCCTTCATATGTAATTCCAGTGGGGCTTATTTCTAAATAAACATTAAGACTAAGCTTTTAAATCTCAGCAAAAAAAATTAACTTACTGTTATACCCCCTATGAACTAAAAACGTTTAAAACCTCTAAAATAAGAATTCATAAATATCTCTCATTTGGATGTGAACATAAGAACACACTATTATTCCATGCTACCTTGGTTAACAAAAAGGCCAGCATTTTCATGTAGTCTGTTGGCTTTTCATTCAGGTATCAGAAAGAAAAAGTCAAGAAGATTAATGGAAACAATTAAAAGAGCCAAAGTGATTTAGCGAGAGGAAAGGCGGGGGGGGGGGGAGGTTCTGCTAAATTTTACTTTTCTCAGTTATTCTCTACAATCCTGCTTCAGCGTAACAAGGGAAAATATAGGAACTGAATCCTGCAACAGCTTCCATTCATTACAAAGCATGCTGTTGGGAATAATTTTGCATCATTTCTTTGTCTTGCATATTCATAAACTGTAGTAGATCTGTACAGCTGTTAAAAGAAGGAATTCTTTTCATTTCTGTTGAAAAGAGGTAAGGAAGAAACACACACACACACACACACACACACAAACACACACAGCATATCACAACATGGATTTGCATTTCATGTTCTTACATTCACTGGGTGAAATGACCACAGTGAGTACAGTGGCACCTCAGTTTACGAACTTAATCTGTTCCGGAAGTCCGTTCTTAAACCAAAACCGTTCTTAAACCAAGGCACACTTTTCCTAATGAGGCCTCCCGCCACCGGTTCCCTTCCACAATTCGGCTTCCATTCTTAGACCGAGGCAAAGTTCGCAAACCAGGACACTACTTCTGGTTTTGTGGAGTTCGTAAACTGAATAGTTCATTAACAGGGCTGTTCTTAAACCGAGGTACCACTGTATTATCAAAATTGATATGGCAAAGGAAGTTATTGACTGGGGGAGGTAGTATGTTCAAGGAAGAAAAGTAACGAAACAAAATGCATCAGACTAGGCCCCCTTCCTCTACATCATGAAATGCATATTTTGGGGCATGTTGTCAGATACAGAAGAACTTCTGTTTGCTATCTCTTCTATTTGCAGCATGCTCAGACCAGAGCTTGCACACTACCCCTGCAAATCCAGGCTTTTTAAAAGAAATGTGATTCTGAAAACTTAGTTGGTTAGAGTGTGGTGCCGATAACGTCAAGGTTGCAGTTTTTTTAAAAAAAATTTTTATTGCTCAGTTTCCACATAACAGATTATCAAACCATATAATCACCAACAGAATTCCCCCCATTATTTCTCTGCATATTATAAAATTGTATATATCCTTACATATCTGTCCATCATGTTATCAACAATAAATTTGTGTATGTTTATTCAAAACCTGCCGAGGAGTCCAGTTCATTTTGTTGTATTTATAAATAATTTGTGAAAAGTTCCCATTCTTCCTTGAAGTCACAGTTGTCCTTGTCTCGCAATTTGTATGTCAATTTAGCCAGTTCTGCATAGTTCATCCATTTCTCTTGCCACTGTTCTTTTGTCGGGGTTTCCTCGTTCTTCCATCCTTGTGCTATCAAGACTCTTGCCGCTGTTGTAGCATACATAATGCCAAAGTTGCAGGTTTGACTGCAGTGGGGTTGGACTAGATGATCCTCAGGGTCCCTTCCAATGCTACAATGCTAGGATTGCAGGCTCTATGATTCTATGATGCTCACTTGGGTGGGGAAAGGTCAGAATGCCCTAACTTCTGAAACTCTCCCCCGCCTAATTAGCGGCGCATAACTCTGCCGCACGAAGGATCAATAATTGATGAGCTGGCGCTCTCGGTGCTAAATAATGTAGTGCCATTTGTACTGATTAAAAGCAGACTTCTGGAGGGGGACGACCAATCAAAGCCAGTTTCGGAGGGATTCATCACCGGCGGAAACGTCACGCAGTCGATCACCCCGCAGGCTGCGTCAGAGCTCATTCATGAAGAGTTATGCCTTTCTTTACAAGCGCGCGGCAGCGATATTATTCCAGCAGCACAAAAATCAAAGCTGGGCTTGTTGCACATGCAAATAGTCACCATTCTACAGTAATTATTTCTGGCTTTTCTCGTGCAATCAGCTCAGGGTGCCTTCACCATCAGCAGAGACTCATAAATGGACGCTTGTAGTGTGTTGCTTGTTTGTTTAGAATAAAAGATGCTGGAACTCACAATGAATTGTTACAGTGAGTGCCCCATTTTAACACTGGGGTGTGTATGGGGGGGCAGTATTTGCATACCCTAGAGTATCCTTGGGGTGGGGTGGGGAACACACCAGATGCTTGCATGTGGCAAATTTAGTCTCTACACAAATCAGTCAGAAACCTTTACAGATGTTACTGCTCTGTTTTGGAAGAGGGGAGTGGCACAGTTTTCTTTTGTTAAAAAAAAGAGCTAAAACAATATGGAAAGCTAGACAGTATTGTTACTGTCCCCCCTCCCCAATCTCTGCCTAGCGGTGCATGAGAATCCAAGGGGTCTTGGCACTCAGCCAGGGTCTGTGTTCCTTTGGGGGGAAATGAGGCAAGGCGGAGACTGCAATGTCTTCAAAATATGATTTTGGAGGAATGGAGGGCAGGGGAGCGCACCACTCCCGGCACCACCAGGAAGGTGGGTACCATTGTGACCACCCCCGACACGCACCGCGCACCCCCCTACCGCACCGGGCGCCACACCCCTGTCAGCAGTGTGCCGCGCCCACAGGACGCACACCATGCTCCCGCGGGTGGCATGCCACGACCCCAGGACGCACGCCATGCCACCGCAGGTGATGTGCCACACCCCACAGGGCTGCAGGCCATGCCCCTGGGGCACGCGCCAGCCATGCCCCCACCTGTTCTCCGCCCCCGGTGCTGGAGCATGCAGCTTTGCCACTGGATTTTTCTACACATACTGTATTTTTCGCTCTATAGGACGCACTTTCCCCCCTCCAAAAATGAAGGGGAAATGTGTGTGCGTCCTATGGAGCAAATGCAGGCTTTCGCTGAAGCCTGGAGAGCAAGAGGGGTCGGTGCGCACCAACCCCTCTCGCTCTCCAGGCTTCAGGCAGCTATCCGCAAGCCTTCAGAGCCCGGTGGGAGTTCCCGCCGGGCTCAGAAGGCTTGCAGATAGCAAGAAGCTCCAGGAGCGAAGGTGAGGTTGCGCGCAACCTCGCCCCCGCTCCCGGATCCATTCTGGGGGCTGAGGTCGGGGGAAGCTTGGGCTACCCCCACCACAGCCCCGTGGCTAAAAACGAAGCCAAGACAGCGAGCAGGATCCATCCCGCTCGCTGTCTTGGCGTCTGCCAAAGCCGCGCGCAGCCTCTCTGGGCTGGAGAGGTTGCGCGCAGCTAAAGAGGAAGCCAAGACAGCCAGCGGGATGGATCCTGCTCGCTGTCTTGGATTATTTGCTCTTTGGGGCTGGGGAAAAAAAATTCCCCCCTTTATTTCCCCCCCTAAAAACTAGGTGCGCCCTATGGTCCAGTGCACCCCATGGAGCAAAAAATACAGTATTTACACTAGAAGCTTTCAATGGAGAGAGATTTCACATGTCAGGGGGAGACATTCCTTCACAGCAGCCCAGAATTGAATTCCAAGACACCTCTGCGCCTCTTTTCCAGTCTGCTTCAGCCAACTCACCAAAACAATTGTAGCCTTCACAGCAGCTCATCCCAATTTCCCCAAACTTCCCAAACCTCTGAATTTCAATCATGCCTCCTGTAATTAAACCTTGCTGGCCTCCCCCCCCCCCCTCAGCAATCTCCTGCATTTTTATTCTAACATCTGACATCTTCCCTGCATTACTTCAGATATTATCTAAATTCTGCCGTTTATTAATTTCTAAACTTAAAGAAGGCTGATCGCCGAAGAATTGATGCTTTTGAATTCTGGTGCTGGAGGAGACTCTTGAGAGACTCTTGAGAGTCCCATGGACTGCAAGAAGATCAAACCTATCCATTCTGAAGGAAATCAGCCCTAAGTGCTCACTGGAAGGACAGATCGTGAAGCTGAGGCTCCAATACTTTGGCCACCTCATGAGAAGAGAAGACTCCCTGGAAAAGCCCCTGATGTTGGGAAAGATGGAGGGCACAAGGAGAAGGGGACGACCGAGGATGAGGTGGTTAGATGGTGTTCTCGAAGCTACCAGCATGAGTTTGACCAAACTGCGGGAGGCAGTGGAAGACAGGAGTGCCTGGCGTGCTCTGGTCCATAGGGTCACGAAGAGTCAGACATGACTAAATGACTAAACAACAACAACAACAAAACTTTGTGTCACCTCCCCAGGCCTTCACGTGTCTATAGAAGAAATTCATCCATTCATCAAACACAATCCATACATCACCCCCATGCATCACCGCTGCCTCCTCTGCCCCTGAGCTTCCAACATGGAGTGAGGAGATCTGAAGACAGGTTGCAATCAGGAAGATTTGTTGTGGGGAAGATTGTAAGCGCATTCAAACTGAACATGCATAAAATTCCACTTTGAATCTTACCACTCAACGTAGGGAGGTGGACCCAGTGAAGACGAACGCTGCAGGCAGGGCTCGTCTGTGCAGTATTGATAAAGAAGACCCGAATAGGGTTCTCGCAAAAACCAACATTTGTGTGCAAAGTGATAAGCGTGCACATAAGATTCTGCCCCCCCCCCCCCCCCCCCCCAATATATATATTTGTCTTCTCCAGCTTTTCTGTTAGACCTCCTCAAAATGTGTTTTACATTTCAGGGATTTTTTGAAGTGGTTTATGACTGTGATGGGAGAAAGCTGTCAAGCAGAAAATTGTCAGGAAAAGTGAGGAGCAGACCCCTGGATCATTGCCCAAGTGCTAAGACAGCAAAATAAGAAATGTCATTTGCTTATATTGCAGCGTCTAGGAGAATCCTGATGTCAGGTTTCCGCAATACGTACATGGAAATTACTCTCTAACTTTTGTCTATCAAAGAATCTTTTTTTTCATTGCTTTAATAAAACATGATTGCCTAGATATTTCATAGTTATTGATTAGACTGTGTGTGTGTGTGTGTGTATTATTAACAGCCCCATATGGAACTGTATAAGGAAATTGCCATGGAAGAGCTGGACCATAAAGAAGGCTGATTGCCGAAGAATTGATGCTTTTGAATTATGGTGCTGGAGGAGACTCTTGAGAGTCCCATGGACTGCAAGAAGATCAAACCTATCCGTTCTGAAGGAAATAAGCCCTGAGTGCTCATTGGAAGGACAGATCCTGAAGCTTAGGCTCCAATATTTTGGCCACATCATGAGAAGAGAAGACTGCCTGGGAAAGACCCGGTTGTTGGGAAAGATTGAGGGCACAAGGAGAAGGGGACGACAGAGGACGAGATGGTTGGACAGTGTTCTCGAAGCTACCAGCATGAGTTTGACCAAACTGCAGGAGGCAGTGGAAGACAGGAGTGCCTGGCGTGCTCTGGTCCATGGGGTCACAAAGAGTTGGACACGACTAAACGACTAAGCAAGAACAAACAACAACAAGGAAACAAACAACAAAGGGTCATGCTGTGCAACTAAAATAGCGCTCAGCCTTTTTTAATAGGTTGGGGTGGTTTTTTTCTGTGTTCCATTAGGATTTAACTATTGTGAAACCAAGTTACAACTCATGTAAAGAAGCATAAGAAATAAAAGCATGGTGTGCCAGACCCAAATGACATGTTACGTGCAAATGTACTCTGAGAATTGAGTCAGAAACCTTATGGAACCTCATTTCATCACAAATACGAAAGATGTTTGTGCGCATGGTGGTCCAATCTAGGTATTGGCTAGTACGATGGCCTCTGAAGCCACAACTGAAATGCTGCATGGACATGCAGATAAATTTAATGCACTGGAATTGACCTCTCCCACACTGGAAGATTGTGAGGACCAGGTGAATGAAACCCATTAACTTTGGAACAATATACATTTTGTGGGCTAGTACGAAAGCACCTCAAAGTGCAAGTAGATAAATAGGTACCACTCCAGCAGGAAGTTAAATGGTGTTTCCGTGCGCTGCTCTGGTTCACCAGAAGTGGCTTAGTCATGCTGGCCACATGATCCGGAAGCTGTCTGCGGACAAACGCCGGCTCCCTCAGCCAATAAAGCGAGATGAGCGCCGCAACCCCAGAGTCGGTCATGACTGGACCTAATGGTCAGGGGTCCCTTTACCTTTACCTTTTTATAGCAGAAGTGGTGCATTGAAACATCATATTGGAAATCTCTGGTAAATTTGTTAACTGCATTTAAACAATAATTTACAGGTACTGTGACCGCAATAAATATGCACACTAACCTGAAAATAACTTTGACAGGACTCAGAAGGACTTTTGTTTTCATTAGATTGCTCTGTAATTTCCTATTTATAGAAATGATATAAACACATTTTTGTACTCCTGGTTGCATTGCAGAAAACAGACATACACTGTGACGTACTAGGTTCTAAACCACAGAGCCTAGGACTTGTTGATCAGAAGGTCGGCAGTTCGAATCCCCGTGACGGGGTGAGCTCCCGTTGCTCAGTCCCAGCTCCTGCCAACCTAGCAGTTCGAAAGCACGTCAAAGTGCAAGTAAATAAATAGGTACTGCTCCGGCGGGAAGGTAAACAGTGTTTGCATGTGCTGCTCTGGTTTTGCCAGAAGTGGCTAAGTCATGCTGGCCACATGACCCAGAAGCTGTACACCGGCTCCCTCGGCCTGTAAAGCGATATGAGTGCCGCAACCCCAGAGTTATCCATGACTGGACTTAACAGTCAGGGGTCCCTTTACCTTTACATAACTACTGTGAAGCTGTTAAAATTTCAGCTGACATTTGTTACTTTAACACCTGTTCACGTTATGACCTTAGTCGAAAACAGCACCAGACACTGGCAATCCTATGCATATCTACTCAGAAGTAAGCCCCACTGTGGTCAATGAGACTTACGCCTGTACCCTTATTCATGAGCCATATTTCAACTTTTAAACAGAACAATGACATTATTATCAACTTCTCAATTTCAACACTTCCCAAAGCACATCATGCACCACCACCATTCCACCCACCCATAACTAGAAATGTTAAGATTGATATAAATCCGGGGGTATATATTCAATAAATCCAGTATCTCTGCAAGCAGAGAACATGTTTAAGATCCTGCCCACTCCATTTTCTCAGGGTAAAACAAAGTGAATGCCTAGAGGGTCAGAGATGCACTTTTTAGAAGACTGTACCTTGGGTAACCCATGCAGATTCTTCTTCAGAAGTGGAACTGATTTCCTACACTGAATCCATTATTGTTCAAACAAAGCCTGTGTCAACAGCAAAACCAATCTTACCTCCTGGAAATGAATTTTCCCCTCCCTTCAGCACAAGGCATCAGAGATCACTCTCAAACAACCTACCCTATTGTCTGCAAATCAAGAGAATGAAAGACTGTCTTGATGCCCTCACCATTTCCATTTATTTTTTCCTGCTGCTGAAACAATAGCACAAGTACTCATACTATATACCATGGATTTCCCCACAATTGTTCCTTTTGTTGTGCTTTCAGCGCAAACTGTGTTCATAATCATATCAAACAGAGAAGACACACTCCATTAGTGACCTCAGTTCTCGGCTAATATCACTTCCTTGTCCTTTGTTAAGTAGTTTTCCAGAAAAGAAGCTGGATTCCTTTCACAGTAGCTGCAATTCAGAAGCAAGGAACAACCTAGGAAATAATATTTCCCACCTCCCCCAGCTTTCTGTCAGCTGATGCATGAGGCTGTTGGGTTTAGTTTTATTCATGTATTTTCAGTTTTGCATGATTTATTGCTGCCCATGAGAAAAGCACACTACATGGATGTGACACATTTGAAGACGTGTAGGAGAAGTGAAAGATTTGCTTGTATGACACGTTTCTGATCCCTGAAACACTTTACCCTGGGTCCAAACAAGGAGAAATAATGAATTTTGTGTCCTCAATGGAGTTTTGGAAATGTGTTTTTCTCAAACAGCAGCTGCTGTGCCCTAAATGATTTGGGACCAGGTTGAAGGTTCACATCTCCCCATGTGATCCTATCCACCCACTTAAGTCTTCAGCAGCAGCCTGGTTCCATATTCCCCAACAGCAGATGTTCAGTTGGTTGGTACCCAGAACAGGGCCTTCTCTTTCGTAGCACCCAGGATTTGGAATTCTCTGCCCTGGGGGAGAGCTGTTGTCATTTATGGTGTTTAGATGCATCATTAGTACATTTTTATTTTGCTGTGTTTTCAGCAAAATTGGATTTTATGTTCCTGTTCTTTCTAATATTGTGATTTGTTATGCCCCTTGCACTCTCTATATTACTGTGCTTTTTATTTTATAACTTTATGTTTTTAATTGAACCATTGTAATGTTAATTGAACCATGTTGGGCGCAGTTGTTTTACGCGGGACGCGGGTGGCGCTGTGGGTAAAACCTCAGTGCCTAGGACTTGCCGATCGCATGGTCGGCGGTTCGAATCCCCGTGGCGGGGTGAGCTCCCGTCTTTCGGTCCCAGCTCCTGCCCACCTAGCAGTTCGAAAGCACCCTTAAGTGCAAGTAGATAAATAGGTACCGCTTTCTAGCGGGAAGGTAAACGGCGTTTCCATGTGCTGTGCTGGTGCTGGCTCGCCAGAGCAGCTTCATCACGCTGGCCACGTGACCCAGAAGTGTCTCTGGACAGCGCTGGCCCCCGGCCTCTTAAGTGAGATGGGCGCACAACCCTAGAGTCGGACACGACTGGCCCTTAGGGGCAGGGGTACCTTAATGGAGCTGGGTGAGTGAAGATCAGAGCCAGGGAGGTATCATGATGTAAGAGCAGAAAGATAGGTGGGAAAAGGTCATGGGGGACTTGGAAGGTAGAGAAGCACATTGTGCTGGATCCAAGAATGTACAGAAAGTCAGTGTAGGGGTGTAAGGAAGGGTGTGAGTGCAACGAGAGGCATGAATTATTTCAACACCAAAATGCTGGATAGATGTGAGGGGGCCAAGATGAGAGAACAGAAGATCAGAGGGCAGAAGGCTCTAGTAGTCCGGGTGAGAGATGACCAGGGCATTGACGAGAGATTTTGCTCAGATGACATAAAGGAAGCACCGTGTTTTTGCAATGTTGTAAAGAGAAAAGTGACATGACTTGGTTACTGACTGAATATGGGAACAGAGTGAAAGATGAAGCCAACGGTTGGTGCTTATTCAACGGGATAGATGGTGACATTATCAGTAGATAAGGAAAATGTATGAGGCTACAGCTGCATTCACACAGCAGTTTATTCTGTTCCTCCGACATTTCCCTAACTGTTAGTTTCTGCATTATATTTGAGATTTCGCATGACATAAAAGCCATTTCCAGGAATATAGCCGAAGTTTAGCACTCATTTCTGTGTTATTTGTAAACTGATTCCCCCTCCCCCCCTGGAAGCAAATAACATGGAATTGAGCACTAAACTTGTGTTATATTCTGCTATATTTCTGGAAGTGGCTTTTATGTCGTGCGGAAGGAAGCTCAAATATAAGACAGAAAGTAACAGGTAGGGAAACATCAGGAAAATGGAATAAACTGCTATGTGAATTTCAGCCTAGGAAGGTCAGGGAGGAAAGATGAAAAGTCCAAGACAAGGAAGCATCCAAGCAGAAGAGGCGGCTTGAGATGTGGGATTGGAGTCAAGGGGACAGATTGATGGGGACAACTGGGTATCATCTATATACAAGTGGGGTTAGTGGACACAATTAACTTCCCTCTAGCCTTCCAATCCTACAATCCCCAGCAAACTGCTTCCAGTCAGCCCCAGATCTGCTCTGACTACTCTGCCTCCCACTCAGCTCCAACCTGCTGCCGCCATTCTCCACCAACAAAATCTCCTATGTTATCCAACTCTGTTATGCTCTCCAATACAGAAATAGTACCTCGGGTTAAGAACTTTGCTTCATGATGAGAAGAGAAATTGTGCTCCGGCGGCGTGGTGGCAGCAGGAGGCCCCATTAGCTAAAGTGGTGCTTCAGGTTAAGAACAGTTTCAGGTTAAGAACGGACCTCCAGAACGAATTAAGTACTTAACCCAAGGTACCACTGTATTCAGGAAATTTCAGTATCCATAGGAAGACTCTTGTCTCTGGTCTTCATGGCCAAACATACTGAAGAAATGTATAACTGTCAAAGAAAAGTCAACTTCTTATAACTGCCTCTTCATTTAACATTTTCAATCCGAGAGTGGAAACCAATGAAAGGAAGGTAATAAAAACACACAGGGAGAAAAAGGTATTTAAAAAGACAGAATCCATAAAAAAGCAAGTTCATTTTAAAAAAGCAAACAAATTAACAGCTCCCATCATAAAGCAAACAGAGCTAATTACAGTGAGGATTAAAATTAGACTACCGGTATCTTATTAATGAAATACCCCGGTAAAAGTACACAGGATATCCAACTGATGGAAGCAACCAGATGTTCTCACCCCATCTCTTATCTGAAGCAGCTGACTCACTGCCCCCTGTGCTAATAGGTTATCACTCAGTACCTTTAAATAGTAATAATAATCTATTATTTATACCCCGCCCATCCGGCTGGGTTTCCTCAGCCACTCTGGGCGGCTCAGAACAGAATATTAAAAACATGATGAAACATCAAACGTTAAAAACTTCCCTAAGCAGGGCTGCCTTCAGATGTCTTCTAAAAGTCAGATAGTTGTTTATTTTCTTGACATCTGATGGGAGGGCGTTCCACCGGGGGGGGGGCGGGTGCCACTACCGAGAAGGCCCTCTGCCTGGTTCCCTGTAACTTCGCTTCTAGCAGTGAGGGAACTGCCAGAAGGCCCTCGGAGGTGGACCTCAGTGTCCAGGATGAACGATGGGGGTGGAGATGCTCCTTCAGGTATGCTGGGCCGAGGCTGTTTAGGGCTTTAAGGATCAGCACCCATTCTCTCACCCCAAGAAGCATGAGTCCTTGCCCACATGAACCCACAGCAACATTTTGTGGCTTTACCATGCAAAAAATATTACATGAGTCTAATTCCTAAAGTACAAGTCGATAATGATCTTCTGGAATAGTATCTTTCCTACTTACAGTACAGAAAGAAAGTAAGATCAAATTATATGATTTGCAGAAGTTAAGAGTGGGCTAAATTGCAAAATCAATGTTTTCAGGTGGAACATGGTGCCGACTGGGACTGCCTGGAGATTTTGCAAAGTTCATAAGCACGCTGCTATTGTGAGAGGTGAGAGCTGTTCAGCTGTGATGATGAGATTGCTTGAGCATCTGGTAATTAATCCCAACTTTAGGGAATTTCAAACCTTCACCAAAAATGCATGAAACTTAAAGCAGTTGATGTGGAAAGGCATTTTTATTCTCATGTGCAGGTCATTCTTGGGCGATACAAAAATACTGAAAAAGCACCCTTGACCTTCATTTACTTCAACTAGTGAGAGAGCACAGCAAAAGTACTATGTGTAACTCCTTCAGCAAAATATTGTTCTGGTTGATTTGAAATAATGTGTGATTTCTGCCTTTCCATACACATCTCTTATTTTGTGCTTAGTCTTTCCCCCTGCTTTTGCCTCTTCCTAGTCCAGTCTTCTTCTCTGCGTCCCATTCCTGTGTACCACCTCCTGTTCAAGACTCTGCCATAGCGTCTTCTCTCCCCCCCTTGTCCTGCTACCGTCTCAGGACTCATCGCTCCTGGCTTTGGACTGTGCCACCGTTTTACTTATAATTCTGCTTCTTAGACCTCTTCTCTGCATTAGGCCAAGAGAGGGGAGCCTTTGGTCCTCCAGGTGTGACTGAACTACAACTCCCATCAACCCCAGCAAGCATGACCAGTGGCCAGGGATGGTAGGAATTGCAGTTGAGAAACATCTGGAGAGCCAAAGGTTCCTCATACCTGCATTAGGCCTGTATGCTTGCCATATTCATTTCTAGAGTGAGACCAGCTCAACCAATGTCAACCAGATACTCATCCACATTTGTATGACGATTTCTAGAGGCTTCATCACCACTATCCCCCAGTCATTAGTGGTGTCCAACTCTTCATGACCCTATGGACCAGAGCATGCCAGGCACTCCTGTCTTCCACTGCCTCCCGCAGTTTGGTCAGACTCATGTTGGTAGCTTTGAGAACACCGTCCAACCATCTCATCCTCTGTCGTCCCCTTCTCCTTGTGCCCTTCATCTTTCCCAACATCCAGGGCTTTTCCACGGAGTCTTCTCTTCTCATGAGGTGGTCTAAGTATTGGAGCCTCAGCTTCACGATCTGTCCTTCCAGTGAGCACTCAGGGCTGATTTCCTTAAGAATGGATAGGTTTGATCTTCTTGCAGTCCATGGGACTCTCAAGAGTCTCCTCCAGCACCAGAATTCAAAAGCATCAATTCTTCGGCAATCAGCCTTCTTTATGGTCCAGCTCTCACTTTCTAGTGGTGTCTAAAGAATCACTTCCTTTAAATTCACTCACATATTGAACTCAGATGACTCAGTTGATAGAGCATTTAATCTCACGGTCATGGGTTCAAGCCCCATTTTGGGTGAAAGATTCCTGCATTGCAGGGGGTTGGGTTAGATGATCCTCGTGGTCCCTTCCAACTGTACAATTCAATGATTCTATGTCATAACATCCAACAGACACCCTGGAGCTCAGTATGTAGATCCGTATGCTGAACAATACATGTGATCTGGTGGATTCTGCAACCTGACTTTATGGATCTCTGGTCATTTGTGTCTTGGACCTTTATTGGGGGTGGAGGCACCTGATGTAATGGCACAATGCAGTACACTATCATTTATTTTAGCAAAGTGAGTTTTTTTACGTAAAGGTCTGCAGAGTGCAGCAAGCATTACTTTGGCAACAGCCACTTCACCCAAAGAACAACAAGGAAGAAGCAAAAAATTGCCTGCCCTTCACATAAAGGCTGTAGGTTGATGAAAATATTTCCCAGTACCGCAATGTAACCAGGGATGAGCACCGCCAAAGACAGCCCTGGATATATCCTTTTATGATAACGTTTGGCTCCTGTAGCTCAGAGAAGCTGCACGTTTTGAAGAAATGATAACACAGCAAGACACCTTTTGGACAGCTCCCTCCGGGAGCACTATTAGTTATCTACAGGCCGATAAGGAGAAAGAGGGCATTTTTCTTATCTTGCTTTCTAGATCTTACTAAAGTTTGACTGCAGGAGGTCAAAGTGTGGGGGAGAAGCCCAGAACAGAAGTCAAAGTGTAGGGGATAAAGTGAAGTAAAGTTATGGTGTTATCTTCACAGCCAGAAGAGAGTAAAAAGGGAAGCTCAGTTGTGAATGCCTTGGGTGCATCTGAATTACAAAATAAGTTTATCGTGAATTAGGATGGAACTGATGGAACTGGTGGGGGGCTGAAGAAGCATTTGCAGGGAAGAATGGAGAAGTGGGGATAGCTTAACTCTTTCCCCATTTTCCAGTTCTCCCCTGTGAATATATTTATTTTATTAACAGATTTTAAAACTACCATTGAAGCTCCCTTGCCCTCACAAAGATTAATAACAATAATATAAAACCATCAGATGAATATCACATTACATCCCTGTTTAAATGAGCAGTGACAATGAACAGGACACAGCAATTACTCAAATGGGGATCAAAATAAAAATGTCTCGAGAACTCTCTCTAGGTAAATATATAAATATGATATATTAAATACTACAAGAGCATCTGGATGAATTACTCTGTTTCTCTTTTCTGATGGTATTGGTAGTTTCCTTATATATTATTGTTTATTCTTTCCTTCATTACTGATAAACCATTTACATATCTTAGATATAAGGATGTGAATAATGCCATTTCCTCTATATGTTCTATTGTATTTACCTCCATTTATTTTAATATGCACTATTTTTTAAAAAGAGAGAACGTGATATCAAAAGTCAACAGTGGTAGATCATACATATTTCTGAGGGGTGGGGATTCCAAAAATTCCCCTCCTAAAATAATTTTAAAATTGATGTTTTCCTTAGTCAGGTTCCAAAAACTGAAGGAAGCCTGGATGAGGTTAAATCAGCTCTGAGGGAAAAACTGAAGAGTTGAATCAGTGGGCATGAGAAAGGTTAAGTAACGTCCCATCTACTAATACCTCTTCTGCTTCTCCATTTCTATTACCTCAGGTTTTTTCTGTATTACTGAAAGTTAAATAAAACAAAATATTTCAGAGAGAAAACATGTTGCCTCAGGAAAGACAGTTTGGGTAACATATAGGGGAAAGCTACAGGTGGCCATGTGTAGCTTGGTAATTGTGTATTTCTTTTATCTGGAAAGTGGCCGTCAGGTTGTTGGAGGGGTCCCAGTACTGCATCCTGGGACCTTTTGTGGATTCCAGAGCCGATACAATGCAGATCTGATGATGAGGTTTTAACTAAGGAACAGGGGAAGCATGCTTTGGTAGCAACAGCTTGTGAGGCACTGAAGTAGGGTGTTCAGTCATATATATATACAGCGGCACCTCGGGTTACATACGCTTCAGGTTACATACGCTTCAGGTTTCACACTCCGCTAACCCAGAAATAGTGCTTCAGGTTAAGAACTTTGCTTCCGGATAAGAACAGTAATCGTGCTCCGGCGGTGCGGCGGCAGCATGAGGCCCCATTACCTAAAGTGGTGCTTCAGGTTAAGAACAGTTTCAGGTTAAGAACGGACCTCCAGAACGAATTAAGTACTTAACTTGAGGTACCACTGTATATATATATATATATGTTGTTGTTGTTTAGTCGTTTAGTCCTGTCCGACTCTTCGTGACCCCATGGACCAGAGCACGCCAGGCACTTCTGTCTTCCACTGCCTCCTGCAATTTAGTCAAAACTCATGCTGGTAGCTTATATATATATAATTCCCAACAATCATATAACATAATTTCTTATCTTATACAGTGTTTTGGACTTCCATCAACCACATCTGAAGATTTTTCAGTATTTTTCACTTAATCTACATTTCTTAATTTCCTTATTACTTTTAATTGTCCTGAACTAACAATTCTCTTCATAATCTTCTCTGCAATATTTCGCATAATCCTCCTTACAAAACGTCTTGCAGTCCCACTAGCGTAATCTGTTAGGGTGTTCAGTCTCTCAGCTTGCTGTTGTCAGGCGGCAGAGGAACCAACCCCCACGGCAGGTTGCCAGGAACGGGATAAGACAAGGAAAAGTCCTTACCATCTGCTTTTATTCAATGTTTACAGAGAGAAGCTTGGAAATGCAGCCTCATGGAATGATGGCATTTCCCTGAGTGAATCTCCCCTCCCCTTGTCTCCGACTTCCTCATTCGCCATCCCTTCTACGGGTGGTGCTGAGGGCCCTTTGCTTCTGAGCCTTTTGCTCTTCTACTTTTAAGGCTTGCCGGGTTCTGGGAGATGGTGGGTCTGGAATGCTTTCCAGTGATAATGTGTTAACCAGCTGCTCTGGCTCTGCCTCCACCTCCTCTCCCATTACAGTGGTACCTCGGGTTACAGACACTTCAGGTTACAGACTCCGCTAACCCAGAAATAGTACCTCGGGTTAAGAACTTTGCTTCAGGATGAGAACAGAAATCGTGCTCCGGCGGCGTGGCGGCAGCAGGAGGCCCCATTAGCTAAAGTGGTGCTTCAGGTTAAGAACAGTTTCAGGTTAAGAACAGACCTCTGGAATGAATTAATTACTTAACCAGAGGTACCACTGTATTTCCCAACTTCTCCCCTCATCTTCCTCTGAGCTGTGACCTCCCTCAAACCCCTGTTGTAATTCTGAACTGTCTTCTTCTCTGGAAGGGTCAGGCTGGGGAGGTGGTCTCCACCATTCCTCCTCTGCCCAATCACTGACAGCTGTGAACAGAATCACAAGTTGCTGCTTTCAAATGTAGTCATCAGAGGATGAAGTCAAGGCAAAACCTTGTGGGCTGAGGGCACAACTGGGGCAGAACTTTTAATGTGCTGGCTTTGCTGACTCTAATACTGGCCATCTCATAGAACACTACTTTATAGGGGTGGTGATTCCTTTCAGAATGAACGGAAATATTGCACCAAATGAGGTCAGTTTCCATTTGCTTTGAAACAAGCGCAGAGAGGTCTGAATGGGAGTCTCACAATTTCCCCCATGGAATAATCCGGGCAGTTTGGGAGGGAATTGGCAGCTGTCAAGGATGTCAACTGCATTGCCCCAGGGGGTGGCACGCACACACTCACAATACTATTTTGTAAAAAATAGGGAAAGTGGGAAAAAACAACATGAGTAATGAAGCAAACAATGCTAATTTATAAATAACAAGATGGATGCAAACTGAACAAATTGATGGAACGAATGAGGGCCAACAATGAAAATGAATTGAATACAGTAATGGAATGAATTTTTCAAAAATGATATCTCTTATTGATCAGGCCAATGTTTTTCTCACTAGTACGGAAACCTAACTATGAAGAAATCATGGCTTTCGTTATAGCAAACTCTGGGAAGCAGGATAATCCTCTTTTGTGCAAAGAAACAAATTCTATAAACTGAAAATCCAAATGGTGTACGTTTACAGTGACTAACAGAGTTCAGTAGTTCTCTGAATGAAAATACTTACTTACTTACTTATTCAGTTTCTATACCACCCTTCATCCAAGGATCACAGGGCAGTTTACAATATAAAAATGGAAAAATACATAACATAGTAACAAACAAAAACAAAGCCCCGTGCTATTTAAAAGGCCATAGATTGTTTAATTAGTTAAAGGCCTAGGAGAAGTGGAATGTGTTTGTCTGGTGCCTAAATATATATATGTATAAAAGGTACCAGGTGAGCCTGCCTGGGGAGAGCTTTCCACAAATGGGGAGCCACCACAGAAAAGGCCCTGTCTCATGTTGCCCACCGCTGGACCTCTCATGGAGGAAGCACACAAAGAAGGGCTTCACGTGATGATTGCAGGTTCCGGGTTGGTTCATATTTGGAGAGGCAGTCCTTGAGGTATTGTGGTCTTGAGCCCTTTATGTCTTCAGAGAACAAAACCTTTATAGAACAAAACCAGATTGTGATTTAGCACTGTTAATAACTAGCACAGTGCACATCTACAAACAACGCAAGACTATAGTACTTAACAGATTCTGGTACAAGAAGAGATGCAGTTCTAATTTCCGCTCGGTTCTGCAAATGAAACCAGCAGTTCCCATAATAGATATCTGAAAAAGGTGCCTGCAGAGTCCAAGAAGCCATCCCACTGTTATTGTTTTAACTCCCTTTGCTTGACTTAGAATGTTTGTGTATCTGAAGTGGTAAAGTGCTGTGGAGTGATAAATATTAGTGCAACTCAGCAACCGCACCCTTATAAGACTACCTAGGCCCTTTCTGGGATCTGTAATTGGGAAGGAAATGTAACACAGCAACATTTTTTCCTTACTCAGAGACTTTCAAGGGAACTACTCTGATACTCTTGCATGCTACAAAGGGTCCTGGTGTATATAGGTGTGTGCACAGTTAACATGCAGCACAGGCCCAGACTGCTTGATGGACATCCTAAAACACACACAATGGTGTGTGGTGAATTTTTTCATAGGGGACCAGTTAGGGCCAGAGGCGCCAGCTTGTGACAACAATTGGGGGGGGGGGGCGCAGTCCCACCATCACACAAGTGAGCATTGCGCCTCCCTCCCTATGCTGGGCTGAAGTTTCCTAGGCGTTGGGAAGGAGGCACCAGGCTTTAATACTTTAATACCCTAATTAGCCCTGTTTAGGAAAGTTTTTAATGTTTGGAGTTGTATTCTGTTTTTAATGTTCTCTTGAAAGCTGCCCAGAGTGGCTGGGGGAAACCCAGACAGATGGGCAGGATAGAAATAATAAATTGTTGTTGTTGTTCATAGAATCATAGAATCATAGAGTTGGGAGAGACCACAAGGGCCATCGAGTCCAACCCCCTGCCAAGCAGGAAACACCATCAGAGCACTCCTGACATATGGTTGTCAAGCCTCTGCTTAAAGACCTCCAAAGAAGGAGACTCCACCACACTCCTTGGCAACAAATTCCACTGTCAAACAGCTCTTACTGTCAGGAAGTTCTTCCTAATGTTTAGGTGGAATCTTCTTTCTTGTAGTTTGGATCCATTGCTCCGTGTCCGCTTCTCTGGAGCAGCAGAAAACAACCTTTCTCCCTCCTCTATATGACATCCTTTTATATATTTGAACATGGCTATCATATCACCCCTTAACCTCCTCTTCTCCAGGCTAAACATGCCCAGCTCCCTTAGCCGTTCCTCATAAGGCATCGTTTCCAGGCCTTTGACCATTTTGGTTGCCCTCCTCTGGACACGTTCCAGTTTGTCAGTGTCCTTCTTGAACTGTGGCGCCCAGAACTGGACACAGTACTCCAGGTGAGGTCTGACCAGAGCAGAATACAGTGGCACTATTACCTCCCTTGATCTAGATGTTATACTCCTATTGATGCAGCCCAGAATTGCATTGGCTTTTTTAGCTGCCGCGTCACATCCTTGTTGTTGTTGTTGTTTACCAGGAGCATTTAGGGAACTAGCCTAGTCCCCCTAGTCCACTGACCACATGCCACTGTTAGGTAACTATCTTGGAGAGCTGCCGCCAAACAATACTAGACCACATGGATCAATACCATGATTAAGGCTGCTTCCATGGGTAAATATAAAATAGTTAAATTCTAGAGATCATATGCTTGGAGATACCTGAGGTTGAATGTGGGACCTTCTGTGACAGTCCCAGCTCCTGCCAACCTAGCAGTTTAAAAGCACACCAAAAAATGTGCAAGTAGATAAGTAGGTACCACTCTTGCGGGAAGGTAAACAGCGTTTCCGTGTGCTGGCTGGTTTTGAAGTTCCATTGCGCCAGAAGCGGCTTAGTCATGCTAGCCACATGACCTGGAAAAACTGTCTGTGGACAAACGCCGGCTCCCTTGGCCTGTAAAGCGAGATGAGCACCACAACCCCAGAGTCATCTGTGACTGGATTTAACTGTGTGGGGTCCTTTGCCTTTTATCTATGTGTAGGAATGATCACTGGGTGCGGTGCACACTCCCTGCCCGCAGGCAGCCTCAGCTGCCTGCACACGCGACCTTGGGGTGCGGGGCACACTCCCCCTCACAGATAAAGCCACAGCTGTCTGAACATCTTGCCCTCTGTCTAACCTTTTGCGATCTCAGTAGTCTGCTGTGTCTTGTCTGTGACCTTTGTCTCTGAGACCTTTGTCTCCTTCGTCATACACTGTGCAAAGGGAAAATGACACAGTGGAAATAGGTGCCAAAATAACTTTGTGCCTCCCCACGATCTCGGGACTGGAAGATGTGTAAAGGTTGCAGCCCAAAAGTATCTGCCTGGGTTTGCATATTGTGTCAATTAAAGAAGCCTCCACAGAGCTGGCCGGCAGCTTGCTTGCAGCTCACCTGTGCACAGCTCACCTGCATTATCAACTCCTGCCTCATGTCCTTCACTTCATCTATGCTCTAAATCAATAGTGAAATATATGATGCTGCCCTTTACTGAATTAGACAATAGGCACACTTGTCACATTGCTGTTTATTCTGATTGGCAGTGCCTCTCAAATCCTTAAAAATTGTTTTGGTGCTCTAACTTGGACCTTCAACATGCAATGCATGTTCTCTGCCACTGATCTTTGGCTTTCCCCCTCATTTCATATTTATCAGCTGTGGTCCTCCCCACCTCTTTTTTTATTCTATTTGTAAAAAAAAAAGCTTGTTAGAATAAAGAACAAATGTTGCATATGGAACAGTGTCGCCAGCTTTTAATCTCCTAATTATGCAACCATCATAGCTGTGTTCTCAGCATACCTTCTGCCCTTAAAAGGAACGTATGTATATCTTGCATTAAACAGAAGTAGCACGAAAGATCTTCCCAGGGATAATAATTTATTTAAAAACACATCTCTCTTTCTAGCTGTTGGCTGGACTTTTGTAACTGAAAAGATGAAGAGAAATGGTTGAGACATTTGAAAGCTAGAGGCAGGCCAGATTTAAAGATACTGACATTTTACAAAGGCCTCAGGTTTGGAAAAACAAATCAAATGGTGTAAATATTTTTATCTACATTACAAATGTTGTCATTCTAGCGGTTTGTAAAGCAGAAATTTTCGGCACGTCTTTCCTTCTTTCCATCTCTCTAACACTGAGGCTGCCAATTGAATTCTGAATTTATTAATCATCTCCCATGTAACCGATTAATCACTCAATTAAATGCAAGTTGTTGCCTTGTTGTTATTAAGATTCATCTAACAGAATAACATGATAAAAAAGATAAGTCCCTCATCCTGTCTTGAGGGAAATGAAGACAGAGCAAGGGGAGAGAAATTCAAGAAAGATAATAATGGTGAGATGAATGCATTAAAATGTACTTCAGTGTATCATTCAACAATATTTGTTTACCCAGAAGAAGTTATCAGAAAGTACTGTGATCTTATTCCCAACGGAGTATACACACAATAGCACAGGCCAGCCAAAGAGATTTTGGCACCCGACGTGAACCACAAAATGCTTTCTCCACCCCAAACTCCAGCCAGGGAAGAAGAATTGAACGAATATTTACCTCAGGAAAAAGTGGGGAATAAAGATCAACATCAGGATCTGCTAGTCCTGGGGATCCTAACACCTGAGGCAGTAACCACATCTTGCCTCATGGGTGGGCCGGTCCTGCGATAGCAGACTTACCGTATTTTTCGCTCTAAAAGATGCACCAGACCATAAGACGCACCTAGTTTTTGGAGGAGGAAAACAAGAAAAAAAATATTCTGAATCTCAGAAGCCAGAACAGCACGAGGGATTGCTACGCAGTGAAAGCAGCAATCCCTCTTGCTGTTCTGGCTTCTGGGATAACTGTGCAGCCTGCATTCACTCCATAAGACGCACACACATTCCCCATTACTTTTTAGGAGGGAAAAAGTGAGTCTTATAGAGCAAAAAATACGGTATATTTCTGTTCAGAAGTAACCCCTATTGAGTTCAGTTGGGTCAATTTCCAGGTAAGTGGGCCAAGGATTGCAGCTCATTAGAAGATGAGATGTGAAGAGGTGAAGCCAAAGTCAACAAGAGGCAAGTTGGGTTTGAGCAGGAATTTGAATGAAGCAGGGGATGAAGCTGGGCTTTCTTCTCCTCTCGTCCTCCCTGGGCACCACAAGAAACCTTCTCTGAAGGATTCCCCAATCCCATTTCCATTCAGGATGCCTCATATAGATGCCACCTGCTTCACAGAAGCCAAGAATCCTTACAAAGCACTCTGTTTCCTCTTGGAATTCGTCTGAATTTGCCGCACAGCCCTATTTAATTGTCTGCAGAAGCAGGTGCCTTTTGCTAATGTATCTGAAATCTGGTACATTAAAGGAGTAACAGAAGGCCTGAAAAATTCATGATATTTGGATGGGAAATGCAAAAGTTACAACCAAGAGAAATTCAGCTGGGCCTTCTGTTGGAATCAATAGAAAATGAAACTTTTAAAATGAAAACAAATGGATAAACAGAGCATTTTTCCTTGCACAATACTGATTATGGGTCAAAAACCTCCATACTGATAGCATCCATTTATTTTTCTGACATTAAACCACATTGCTCTTAATTTAAATTCTAGACCATCTACTACAGAAACTTGTGGTGATACCAAGGGACTTATACCTGTCCCATATTCTGAATAAACTAAACTAATATAAATTCTGTTTTATTTGTATTGGTCAAATATCATTTTTTTCCCCTGCAATGCTATGTGTATGATGAAATGGCAGTTACTGCATTTTTAGATTGTAAAAAGTCCCATTTTTAAACCTTCATATATTCAGTTATCTACTTAATACAATTAACAACATAATGCAACTTTAAATTAAATGTGGCAACCACTGAATTCCCCCACCCCCAGAATGTACTACAGTTGTAGTAATTCTAGACCTTATTGCTCCATATAAATATATCTCATCATTAGCTACTTACATTTCTTAAAATGATCATGGTTTAGCTTAATGGGAAGAAAGTGGAAAAAATAGCTTACTTCAGGAAATAAATGTATTTTTGATCACTTAAATACTACCTAAAAAGGACAATCACAGCTTATTCCATGGCTCAAATAAAGAAAATTCCTTATACAGTAATTCATAATTGTGCTTGTATGTTATAAAGGCCACTAGGTAACTTTACACTTAGACATCTTATTGGCTTATCATTCAAATAATCATCATACTCTTCTTTTATTTAGTCCTTTAAAGGTTCACCTATGTTTATACTCAGAATTTCAGATTTATTTCTGTTAAAGTCAGAAATAGCTGGTGGCATAACATCTACAATAACAAAAGCTCCCTAAAGTTGCATGCGGATCTTTCTGAAGTGCCGTTTCTCCAATCCCCGGCATTGAATGTGTTGGCCTAGTGTGGGGCTCCGAGGTGAGCTTGGCTGTCTGGCTGGTGTACCGGCCACCTAGCGCACCAGCAGCCACCCTGTCAGGCCTGCTGGAGGCGGTGGCCGGCTGGGCCTTGGAGTTCCCTAACCTATTGGTATTGGGGGACTTCAACACCCATGCTGATGCCATTCCCTCCTCACAGGCACTGGACCTGGTGTCTTCCATGGCGACACTAGGGCTCTCCCAGTTTGTGTCGGGCCCCACACATCAAGCAGGCCACACGCTGGATTTGATCTTTGGCGCCGGTATAGATGTGATCATGTCTCCTCCAATGAAGGTGCCATGGTCTGATCACTACGCACTGAAAGCCAGGATTGATTTTCCACCCCCACCCTGCTTAGGTGGTGAGCCAATTTGGGCTCGCCCGCAGAGGCTGATGGACCCTGATAGATTCCGTCAGGCCTTGCGGGACCTTGCTCCCCCTGGCGACTCATTGACTGAGCTTGTTGAGAGCTGGAATATCCAGCTCCTAGCAGCCATCGATGAGATCGCACCTAGGCGCCCTCTGCGACCCCGCAGAAACCGGGCTCCCTGGTTTACCGAGGAGCTTCAGAAAATGAAGCGGGACCTCAGACGGCTAGAGTGAGTATGGCGGGGTGCCCGTGACGGAGCCTCAAGAACATCTTATAGGGTTTTTATGAAAACCTACGAGATGGCAGTGAAGGCCGCTAAGAAGTCCTACTTCTCGGCCTCCATTGCCTCCGCTAGCTCTCGCCCGGCGCAATTATTTAGTATAATTAGGTCTTTAACGTCCCTTGAAGGACAGCCAAATTTAAATAACAATTCGGCACACAGCTGTGAGGCATTTGCGAGCTTTTTTGCGGAGAAGGTCCTGTTGCTCCGCCATGACCTCCCTGCCAATTTGGATACAATAAAGGAACTGGAGGCCCCTCGACTGTCCTCGGGTCCAGTATTGGACCACTTTGACCGGATATCCCCAGCCGATGTGGACAGACTCCTCCAAGCTGGAAAGCCCACCACCTGTCCCCTTGACCCGTGCCCGTCTTGGCTGATTAGAGCGTGTCCAGACGAGGTGCGGGCCCCCCTGGGGGATATCATCAATTTGTCCCTTGGCACCGGGATATTCCCAGGGGAACTGAAGGAGGCAGTGGTGCATCCGCTCTTAAAGAAAACATCATTAGACCCTTTAGATCTATCCAATTACCGCCCGGTTTCGAATCTTCCATTCCTGGGTAAGGTGATTGAGAGAGCGGTTGCTGAACAGCTTGGTAGGTTTCTGGATGAAACATCGGCTCTCAATCCATTCCAGTCCGGCTTCCACGCTGGTCATGGGACCGAGACGGCTCTGGTCGCCCTAACAGATGATCTCCGCAGGCAGCTGGATCGAGGCGGGTCAGGGCTGCTGATTCTTCTGGACCTGTCAGCAGCCTTCGACATGGTCGATCATGAACTCCTGGACCACCGCCTTGCCGACGTGGGAATCCAGGGCACAGTCCTTCAATGGCTGCGCTCGTTTCTCTCTGGTCGGGGACAGAGGGTGGCGCTTGGGGGGGAATTGTCATCGCGCCACTCCTTGGTGTGTGGAGTGCCTCAGGGTGCGATTCTCTCCCCGATGCTTTTTAACATCTTTATGCGCCCCCTCGCCCAGCTTGTCTGGAGTTTTGGGCTGGGTTGCCATCAGTATGCCGATGACACCCAACTCTATCTGTTGATGGACGGCCATCCTGACTCGGCCCTAGATACACTGACCAGATGTCTGGAAGCTGTGGCTGGATGGTTACGTGGGAGCCGGTTGAAGTTAAATCCTTCTAAGACAGAGGTCCTCTGGCTGGGACGGAGCGATATAGGATTGAGGGGGCAACTCCCATCTCTTGCGGGGGTGCAATTAGTGCCAACATCGTCCGTTAAGAGTTTGGGTGTAATCTTCGATAACTCCCTCTCTATGGAGGCGCAGATTACAGCTATAACAAAGGCGGCATTTTTCCATCTCCGCCAAGCTAAGCAGTTGGCTCCTTATCTCTCTCGCCCTGACCTAGCCACTGTGATCCACGCGACAGTCACCTCCAGACTGGATTATTGTAACTCGCTCTACGTGGGGCTGCCCTTGAGACTGACCCAGAAACTCCAGCGGGTGCAGAATGCCGCGGCGAGACTCCTTACGGGGTCTTCGCTGCGAGATCATATCCATCCAGTATTATACCAGCTGCACTGGCTCCCGGTGGAGTACAGGATCAGGTTTAAGGTGCTGGTTCTAACCTTTAAAGCCCTATACGGCCTAGGACCCTCGTACCTACGGGACCGCCTCTCCTGGTATGTCCCACAGAGAAATTTACGGTCTGCTAATAAAAACATCCTAAAGATCCCAGGCCACAGAGAGGTTAGGCTGGCCTCAACCAGAGCCAGGGCCTTCTCGGCCGCGGCTCCAATCTGGTGGAACGCTCTGTCACAAGAGACTAGGGCCCTGCAGGACCTGACATCCTTCCGCAGGGCCTGCAAGACAGAGCTGTTCCACCAGGCCATTGGTCAGGGCGCAGCCTGACCCCCCTCCTCTGGCAATCGGCAATCTACACAGAATTTGCTTGATGGTTGCCATTAATTTGATTTTAATTTGATTTAATTAATTTTATAATGAATGTTTTTAGAATGTCGGATTATTCCGATTGTTAGCCGCCCTGAGCCCAGCTTCGGCTGGGGAGGGCGGGATATAAATAAAATTTATTATTATTATTATTATTATTATTATTATTATTATTATTATGTTGTCATTAGTTCAACTAGTGGTTTTCAAAGTTGTTCCAGGGAAAGCTAAGGCTCTTCAGTCAATCAAAATGTAATGGTAGACAAACATCTTTTAAAGACAGTTTACCCACTACTACTGATTTTCTTCATAATGGGCCACTGTAAGAGCATGTGAGGTGTAACCAGTAGTGTGTGGTCAGTGGACTAGGGGACTAGGCTAGTCCCCTAAATGTTCCCAGAAAAATTAGAGTATTAAAAACTGGTGCCTCCTTCCCAAAGCCTGGGAAGCTTCAGCCCAGCTTAGGGAGGGAGGCGCGATGTTCCGGTTGGATCAAAGAGCCCTTCCACCACCTTCCCAGAGCCCATGGTGGGACAACACCCCCCCCCATCGCCAAAGCTGGTACCTCTGGCCCTAACTGTTCCCCTACAAAAAAATTCACCACACACCACTGTTACCTAAGACCCTTTAACTCAGTCTTCTCCAGTCTAATGTTCTCCAGACATTTGGGCTACTACTCCCATCAGCCACAGCAACCAAAGTCCAAACACATCTGGAGGACACCAGGGTTGGGGAAGGCTGCCTAAACTGTTGACATCAAGGTTTGAACCTGGAGTCTTCTTCATACAATGTATGTGCTCTGCAGGCAGATGTTTCATTAATGAAAACATAACTGTGGCAATGATTGGTGAACCCTTAGATCAGGGGTCAGCAAACATTTTCAACAGGGGGCTGGTCCACTGTCCTTCAGAACTTGTGGGGGGGCGGACTATACAGTGGTACCTCAGGTTACAGATGCTTCAGGTTACAGACGCTTCAGGTTACAGACTCCGCTAACCCAGAAATAGTACCTCGGGTTAAGAACTTTGCTTCAGGATGAGAACAGAAATTGCGTGGGGGCAGCGCAATGGCAGCGGGAGGCCCCATTAGCTAAAGTGGTACCTCAGGTTAAGAACAGTTTCAGGTTAAGAACGGACCTCCAAAATGAATTAAGTTCTTAACGTGAGGTACCACTGTATGTTGCCATGATTGTTGTTGTTTAGTCGTTTAGTCGTGTCCGACTCTTCGTGACCCCATGGACCAGGGCACACGAGGCACTTCTGTCTTCCACTGCCTCCCGCAGTTTGGTCAAACTCATGCTGGTAGCTTCGAGAACACTATCCAACCATCTCGTCCTCTGTCGTCCCCTTCTCCTTGTGCCCTCCATCTTGCCCAACATAAGGGTCTTTTCCAGGGAGTCTTCTCTTCTCATGAGGTGGCCAAAGTACTGGAGCCTCAGCTTCACGATCTGTCCTTCCAGTGAGCACTCAGGGCTGATTTCCCTCAGAATGGAAAGGTTGGATCCATGATTATGACCCACATTTTTGGCAAAAACCCTTATTGGGACCAACCCCAACGTTGCCCAAATGCGACTTTTTGGGGGGGAGGGGTGTTCCCTCATACACCCACACTGTTTCCTTTCTGTTTTACGTGTTGACAGTTATTATTTCTCTTGTAAGGCTGGGTGAGGGCCGGGGGGCTGAGGTAAGCATGGCATTCCTGTCAGCCCTAGAGAGCATGTGTGCATGTGTGGGTGAAGGGAAAAGCCGTTGGCCACACTAAGTCAGGCCGGCGCCACTCAAGAATAATGTTTTTTTCCCTGCATGAAGGAAGACGAGGCAGCTGCTATTCACTTTTCCATGACTTGCACCGTGTAGCTAATGAGCGGCCTCCCCAGCAGAGCGCAGAACTGCTTCAGAGTGCAGCCGCCCAGGCACTCCCCGCTTCCTCTGGCGGGGAGCACCACCACCACAGACACCGGCGGTTGTCGCTCCTGAGGTGCCTCTGAGCCCCTGCTGCCGCAACTGCCCTTCCTGAGGTCAGTCGCTGGCAGCTCCATGGTGAAAATCCGAACTGTGGCTCCTTTTCCCTCTTCCCCAGCCCCTACCCCGGAAGAAAAGATTGCTGCACGTGCGATGGACGGAGACGGAGCTTGTCTTGAGCAGCTGCCCGCCTCACTTTTGACCCCCAAGCCTGCCTGAGTCGCAAAAACCATCATGCATGCGCGCTATGCCGGCTGCCTGGATTCCCAGACCATCTGTGGGCCAGATCTAGAAGCCTATTGGGCCTGATCCAGCCCGCAGGCCTTTGTTTGCCAACCAATGCTTTAGATCACGTACAGTTCACTATTAACACTGCTGGTTAATCACTATAAGCGAATGGTGGTTGTATGGAAGAAGTGATTTGAGGAGTTGCCACTGCTTTTGTGTTTCTTTACCCTGTCTTACCACCTCCCCCCCTTGAAATACACGGCATATTATTTGCCTCAGATTACTTTTCTCACACTCTCTGTTGACCCCATTCCAGCCTGCAGGGCCGGCTCTACCATCAGGCAGAGTGTGGCAGCTGCCTCAGCTGACAGGTGCTGGGAAGGCAGTGCACAGATTGGTAGTGAAGGCTTGGAGTTGTGTGCACCATGCCCTGTACCTCCTCAGCTGGCCAGCTGCCATCAGACACAATGGTGGGTATTGTCCCATCACAAGTGTTGAAGAAGCAAAATTCAGCTACCTTCTTGTCCTTTGCTTCAGGAAGCAAAATGTCTAGGGCCAGCCCTGCTGGTCAGCCAATGTGATAAGGGGAGCATATGAGAAATGTATGAGGCATTGCATGGAAGAGAGCGGGAGAGAGAAGTCCAGGAAATGGCAACAGCTCTCTACCTCATAATGTCTAGTTAGGCCCTGAATTATTAGAGTCACAGGATCAATTACTGGACAGGAAAAAGGCTGCCCTTTCTGTGAGCCAACCTGGATTTCCAAATATTTGTTTCATTGATTCCCGATAGGAGCAGAGATTTTGGAGAGCTTAAAGTGAGTGAAATAGTTTATCTTCCCCTAACTCATTGCTGAATCTCTCCAGCTTTCAAAAGCCTCTTCCTCCAGCATTGAGAATGGACAACGCAAGTATGATAATAAGACTTGTGAAGGACTGCAGGCTTTATCTGCTGGAAGATCTGTATTGCCATTGTTATGTACTGATGTTCTCACCCTGGGCCAGCAGGGGGATACTGTAGATAGTTATGCAAATGAAGGATCGAAAGTAACATTCAGTGATTGGATAGTTTGTATGCAAATGAAGGATCGAAAAGTGACGTTCTGTGATTGGATAGTTTTAGAAAGTTGCAACAGTTACAATTGTTCTGGAGCTCTATATAAGCAGGCTGACTGCGCTCCTCAGTTAGTTCTGTTCCAGCTTACAAATAAAGAGCTGCTTTGGAAGAATTGCTGTGTCATCTGATATGTTCGCCCACAACTTAACAGCCATCCTTCAGGACACGGAAATTTCACTTGTAGGGCACAACCTACAACCTACAGGTGACCGCAGTGCCTGGAGACAGATAGTCAGGTCATGTATCCAACAGTGACCAGAGGAGAAATTACCTCTGGGAGGCGCACAGAGAGAAGAAACGACATGGTGCATCTACAGCAGCACAACTGGACACCTTCATCTGCCCCAGCTGCAACACCACATGTCTCTCCCCTATCGGTTACAGCCACAGCAGGCGCTGCAACCTTCCAACAGTTTGACTCCACCCCCAAAGGTGCACTCCTCCATCGTCTCCTGAGATAGACAGATGCCAACTGGCGCAACTTGTGTTGTATTTGCTGGTACCAGAAAACCCTAGGAAGAAAGACAGATTGCTATCCAGTTGGGATGAAGCCATTTCCTTAAATACTTTTCAAGTTTCAAAATGCGCAGACAACAACCATTTTCCAACAATTTTGATGAGGGACGGTTCATGTCATACTTCAAAACCCCATTCTTAGAAACATATAATCAAGAGCAATTTGTGAGGAGTAGCATATCTTTAAAATGTTGTGATTTTTAAATATATAAATAAATCAGCTGGCAGTAGCTACAGGCAGTTAGTAATATAAATCACCATAATGAACCACATCACTTATAAAGATTAGAACACTGGAGCACGCCTTATGTTGAGTAAGACCATCATCACCATCAAATCTTTATTACGGTCATAGACCAGCATAGAGTAAGACCATTGGCCCATCTGCCTCAGCATTGACTTATATTGGCTCAACATTACTTTACAGGGTTTCAGATGGGAATTTAACCAAGCCCTATTTGGAGATGCCAGGGTTTGAACATGGGACCTTCTGCATGAAAAACAGACTCCCTACCACTGAGCTACATCCTTTCCCCAACCTTAACTGATGTTAAGGTGTGACGTGACTCACACTATCTAGGACAGATGTGGCAAAAGTGTGGGAGATTTGCAGTCAAACCTAACAATGCCTATTTGCTAGTTAGCATATGAAAGGGTTAAGGACCACGGGATTCTAATTGCTAGAGTAGGCTCTGTTAGGTCAAACCTCCTCTTCTCCTGGGAGGGAGGACGTAATGCCCATTTCCTGTTTCCTCCCCCCCCCCCATGCTACAGGCCATGGCGGCAGATGTGCCTCTAAATACCTCCCAGCTTCAGACACGGGTCTCAAGCTACCTTGCTGTAACTTCTACCCAAGGATATTTTTGCCTGAGTTGTCTTTGCTGTGGCTTTGAATGATGCATGAATTGGACCTTGGTTTATACAGTGGTACCTCTGGTTGTGAACAGGATCCGTTCCGGAGCCCCGTTTGCAACCTGAAAGGAACGCAACCCGTGTCTGCACGTCTGTGCACCCACGGGTCATGATTTGCCACTTATGCGCATGCGCATGACGTCATTTTGCGCATCTGTGCATGTGCGAGCAGCGAAACCTGGAAGTAACCCTTTCCGGTACTTCCAGTCGCTGTGGGACACAACCTGAAAAGATGTAACCTGAACCAAACGTAACAAGGAGTATGACTGTATAAGTAAAGCTTTTAAGCAGGGATCAGCAAACCTTTTCAGCAGGGGTCCGGTCCACTGTCCCTCAGACCTTGTGGGGGGCCAGACTATATTTTGAAGGGGGGGAATGAACAAATTCCTATGCCCCACAAGTAACCCAGAGATGAATTTTAAATAAAGGACACATTCTACTCATGTAAAAACATGCTGATTCCCAGACCGTCCATGGGCTGGATTTAGCAGGCGATTGGGCTGGATCTGGCCCCCGGGCCTTAGTTTGCCTACCCATGCTTTTATGTATACTCAAGTGCAGAAGGGGTAAAAGGGATGAACTGCCTCAAGCAGCTGAAGGGTTTAATAGTTTATATTTCTGGCACCATACGGCTGCATAACTTTGAGATTTAAACTCTCAGGGCTTCACTAGACAGGTCTAGAGATATGTGCTCACCCTGTGCAGGTGCCAGGGATGGTGAAATTGTGAAATTGGGGTAAACTTCAGCTTCTGTTTCAAGGTGGCCGAATTTTCAAGGAATGCCCATCGCTATCTGCAGGCTCCTTGAAATTGGCAATCTAGTACAGCTGCAATCCACCCCAGGTTTCATTCTACCATTTCATTGTTATAATCACCTCATTTTGATATTCCACTTAGGTATCAAAATTCAAATGCCCAAACTAATTTTAAGCACATTAAGGGAAGCCTTTTATTACTGGAGAAAATCAAATTTTACACATGACATATCATACAGTGAATTCTGTAATTCTGGCAAATTAAACTACGATAGCCATAATGTAATGGGCTGAAGCGTTGCTGATATCTCCCAATAAATACATTCTAAGAAGGGGGAAGAAAGGTAATAATATAGAAGAGGGGAGTTGTTAAAAAAAATCCTTTTCAGTATATTGCCGGAGAAGCAATTTTTAAAAACAAAATCCTATTACTTCGAGTATCATAGGGAATAGAAGGAATTCAATTCAGTGTATAGGCGTCTTTACATTTATTATGAACAAAACATGGATTAGGCTGGAAATATATGGGTTTGTGGGCATGTCTAAGTTCTGCTGACTATGAGACCCTTTTAAAAATGGGATGGAGGCAGGAATACATTTGGAGCGACTGGTAAAAGAGCAGCACTAGAGAAATGTATTCAAGACAGTGCTGTGGTCTTAAATTGCTTCTGCTAGTGCTTTAGCTACAAGTATCTTGAAGCAGAATTGTTGTGAGATAAGTGGATGATGGCACTTGGAAGTGGCAGTGCTGTGATGAAACACCGGCTTGTCTTGTGGGACAAGTGTGCTTAAGGCCACACATTGCACCACACACACATTTAAAACACGGTTATACTGCTGTAAAAGGCATGACTTCCCCCAAAGAATTCTGGGACTAGTAGCAGAGAATTGCCAGTAGACCCCTATTCCCCTCATACAACGACAGTTCCCGGAGTTCCCTGGGAAGAGGGATCCATTGTTAAATCGCCCTGTAGGGCAGAGGTTGGCCAACCCTCCATGGGCCAAATACTATTGGTAGATGTGGCCAAAAGTGCATGTAGCTGTCCCATTCTAGCACCTGTTGCATTCTTGGATGCACACAGAGGCAATAGTGGCTGGTGAGATAGTGTGGTTGGGGCTTTGCTTGTCTCCTAGTTTTCCAACACAGTGGGTCACTGGGGTTTACCAAGCAGGAGGGGTGAGGCTCTGGGCGCTTGTTGTATTAGGGTGGAGCCAATCCACCGCTCCTGCTTCAACATGATGTAAAATGCCAAACTCTCCATTCCCTGCCCCTCTCTTCTGCCTCTCATATATTCAGTCTGGCTGAATATCGGCTGTCTGTTCTTGCATTTCCAAACCCCTTAATTCCAGGTGATTCCAGGCGGGGTTAGTGCTGGCATAAAATTTGACTTGAGCAATCCTGGTGTCTCAGTTTTTGATGTTCCTTTCCTGCACCCCCATTTCCAGTGGAGAGGCATGCCAACTCTAGGGTGTCAAAGGTACTCAATATTTTTTTAAAGGGAGCTGGGCCCCCTCAAAGTTGAGGTAACCTTCTATGCGCTGCCTGTGTATGATGTCATGTGTGTGACACGCATTGCAGGCCCAGTGGCCGATTCCTTCAGGGTCCACGGCCTCCTTCATCGTGTGTGCATCTTCACACATGCATGACACATATGACACGTGTGATGATGTGCAGGGGGCAACCTGGCATCTGGTAAAGCCTTGCTGCACCTGAGGGAATAATATTTTTTACTTCTTTTTGGAGTTGCCTTGGTGCTAAGGGTCTTTGCTCGCACCACTGTATTCCAGAAACGCCACAGGGAAGCAAAGGTACAAGTCTTCCTATCGGTTCTGCCAGCTTTTCAACTTCATTGCTGTACTCTTCCCCTCCTTCTCCTTTTTGCAAGCTGCAGCAATCACCGAATAACCTTCCTGACTGGCATATCACTTCTTATCTCTTTTTCCCTCCCTCACCATGTTGTTTACTTTCTTAATAAAAACACATTTTCTGCAAAAGCTCTGATCTTACAACTGCTTCTCCCAAAAGTACCTTATGGGGCCATTCTGCTATCCAGACTTCAGCCCAGAGTTACTCATACTGTGCCCCAGTGTAAACATGATCGTTTCTAAGTTCTGATCTCTATTGGGTAGAGAGATAGTAGCCTATCTTCCAATAGAATAGAGATAGGGTCTCACTGAGTAATGGTTTCCCTAGCAAGTCTGAGCCAAATGCTTCCCCTTTCAGACATTTGTGTTTTGGAAGGGTTTATTGCATGCTGAAGCCCCGGGCCCCACAGTTCCCTTAGATAATAAACACATGGACACAAATATTTTAGGTTAATGGGATAAAATAGGCCACAACTTTATTGGTTACCGATGTGAGCGGTTTGGCTTAGGCATTGGGTGAAACCAGACTATATCACACCTCCTGCCCATCTGCAGGGAGTCTCACTAAGGGTAAACCACCAGTAGGGGGAGCCCTATGACATATGTCAAATTGGGGCACCCCGCAGGGTCCCTGTTAGGGTCATGGCATGGCCTTAGCCTACACCCAGGCTTCGGGCAGGATCCACCCCCCCAATCCTTTTAACAGGATAACCACTTCCGAGCTTGGGAGGAGGTGGGGATGCGGGCTTCACGCCCACCCCGCGAGAGTAGGGGAATCCTCGGCCACGTCATCCTCTCTGCCAGCCAATCGGCTGGCTGGGGAAGGGGGCATGGCTCGCCCTATTTAATGCCGACGCGGCCGAGGCTCCCCCTCTTGCATCCGCGCCAGCCAGCTGTTTCTGTTGCCTACCCTCCCTCCCTTTAGGTAGGCTCCCTGACTTGCTATGGACTTCGGTTGGCCGCCTCAGGGCCTGGTAGGAATTTTTCCCAATTGGTAATTGGCATATACAGCCAATTGGTTTTTCGCCTACCTCGTAGCAACTCGTCACAACTCCTCGGCATTGGCGGTTAGGCATTGGCAAGGGAGGGTTAAGTGTACATGGGGGGGGGGGAGGAAGCCCCATCGCCTGCCCCCACAGAAAAGGGTAGTCTGATAAAGGACTCTGGGGGGCGTTGCCCTATCCGAAACCTATGGAGGTGTGGGCCCAAGGCACGCCCCCAAGCGCTGACTCCGGGGGAGTTCCTAGTTGACGTGCCTCAGCAAGAGTCCCTCTACTGGTGGTTAACCCTTGCCGGTCTTCATGCAATTGGGCTGAAGCCAGCTAGTCAATAGGGCCAATGCCTAAGCCAATACTGCTCATTCCTGTAATCAATAAAGTTGTGGCCTATTTCACCCATTAACCTTAATTCTTGGTGTCCTGTGTCTTTATTTCTTCCTGGGAGGGGGCGGGAACTCGCCACGCAAATCCTTATCGAGGAGGGGCAGGCGGAGGCTACAACCTCCCCTCCCATAAACAAAGGCTTACCCAATGCCTAACCTTACAAAGTTGTGGCAATTGCTACAAAGTAGGCGAAAACCAAATGGCTGGTGCCAATTTGCCAAGTGGAAAAATTCCTACCTGGCCCCACCAATACGGCGGCCGAGATTAGTCCATAGCAAGATCGCTGTCCTAGCAATGCATAAAAAGAGGGCAGGTGGGCTGGGAGATCTGGCGAGAAGGTGAAAGGAGGACCCCATCCCATCCCGGCCACACCACAGTTTAAACAACCTGAAGCCACGCCCCCAGCTAAGCCGATTGGTCAGTCAGGGGCGTGATGTGGCCAGGAGTCCCTATGATGCAGGTGGTATCCCTCTGCCCTCCAGCCGGGTCAATGGGGGGTTCCGGATGCCCTGCCGCAATACCGCCCACCAGGGAAGGTGAGGGGACTTCTCAGAGCATGGAAAAGGAGTATGCAGAAATGTACAGAGACACCAAGTGGGTGTGGTCACTTGATTCAAATCTATGTCATCTACAAGCAAGGTGCATGAACCTGGATGAATGTGAATATATCCATGTGGCAGAAAATATTATGCAACTTAATACCGTGAAGTTAATGCTTTTTTAAAAGGAAAGATATATTTTATTATCCACAATTATGAAATTATTGGTACAGTGGCAAAATATATCAGATTCCAAGATATTTGCAATGATTACTATTATGAAAGCATAAGAAATTAGCCTAGTGATATAATTAATCTGTCAAATATGATGCATTTTGCAGAGCAAAACACAGTGCCTACCGTCACTGAATTAGTTATTTGCAACCACTTGTCATCTTTTTAAAGCATTTAGGTTGTCAACAAAGGGGGTGAACGTTTTATTAGCCATGACTTGATTTGCTTACCCTGCCTGCTGGTTTTCCATTTTGTGGTGGTTATTTCTGCTATGAACTAGATCTGCATGCATGGAAATAGTGTCCTAGAATATACAGAACGCTCCCCTATGGTTGCACATTGCAGTGGAAGAGTGGGCCCAACTGTCCTTCTAAGACGTGTGTCCGTCGTCACATATTGTCTCATCACTGAACCCATGATAAGCTTATGATGAACCACCCAGTGCCTCAGAAGATGGTTTGAAAAACATTCATGTAGTACCCATAAATGGGTGGAGTAGAGCTGAGAAATACTATAAGTCTGTGTTCAATTCCACTCGTAGGAAGCTCTGAAAAGAGCTTTCAAATGTGCGTTTGATGTGAGGGATCTCTGAGCTTAAAAACTCTTCCCTCCAGCAAGAGTGTTGCTAATTGTGGCTAAATTTTGCAGCATATGAATGATGTCTGAGTCTTTATCAGAATTCTTTAAGAACATGCCCACGGAGACTAGCAGTCATTTGCAATGTGTTTTCTTTTGTTTTGAGATTGTTTACAGCTGCACCATGAACAGCTACCTTCATTATGTGTTAATCTGTGCTGCAGAAGAATGCCTGGCAGCAGCCCTGAACATAAGGGTTCATCAGGTGAGCCTCAGCATGACAACTACACATGTTTTGCGTGGAGCACAACTAATAGATGCTCATCTCCTATATTTGCATCCTTTGGTGCTTGGCTTTTTATCCTGGGGAAGTGTTCATTTCAAATGCCACCTTCACTTTGTATATTCAACATAACCATAGGCTTCTGCATCCTTCCACTTAGGACTGCATGTACTCTGAACCTGAGAAAAGCAAATTTGCCCCATATTTTCCTAATTTCTCTTCTTTTGCATAATCACTTTTCTTTTGCTGGTCACGGGGCAAGGTGATGTGTTTGGCATTCATATACCACCCCTTGATTTGCAACCCCTTAGAAATCTCTATGTGGGGCAAGAAGCTACAGTTAGAACTGGATATGGAACAACTGATTGGTTCAAAATTGGGAGGTGAGTACGACAAGGCCATATATTGTCTCCCTGCTTATTTAACTTATATGCAGAATTCATCATGCGAAAGGCTGGGCTGGATGAATCCCTAGCCGGAATTAAGATTGCCGGAAGAAATATCAACAACCTCAGATATGCAGATGACACAACCTTGATGGCAGAAAGTGAGGAGGAATTAAAGAACCTTTTATTGAGGGTGAAAGAGGAGAGCGCAAAATATGGTCTGAAGCTCAACATCAAAAAAATGAAGATCATGGCAACTGGTCCCATCACCTCCTGGCAAATAGAAGGGGAAGAAATGGAGGCAGTCAGAGATTTTACTTTATTGGGCTCCATGAGCACTGCAGATGGTGACAGCAGCCATGAAATTAAAAGACACCTGCTTCTTGGGAGAAAAGCAATGACAAACCTAGACAGCATCTTAAAAAGTAGAGACATCACCTTGCTAACAAAGGTCCGTATAGTAAAAGCTATGGTTTTCCCAGTAGTGATATATGGAAGTGAAAGCTGGACCATAAAGAAGGCTGATCACCGAAGAATTGATGCTTTTGAATTATGGTGCTGAAGGAGACTCTTGAGTGTCCCGTGGACTGCAAGAAGATCAAACCTATCCATTCTGAAGGAAATCAGCCCTGAGTGCTCACTGGAAGGACAGATCCTGAAGCTGAGGCTCCAATACTTTGGCCGCCTCATGAGAAGAGAAGACTCCCTGGAAAAGACCCTGATGTTGGGAAAGATGGAGGGCACAAGGAGAAGGGGATGACAGAGGACGAGATGGTTGGATAGTGTTCGTGAAGCTACCAGCATGAGTTTGACCAAACTGTGGGAGGCAGTGGAAGACAGGAGTGCCTGGCGTCCTCTGGTCCATGGGGTAACGAAGAGTCGGACACGACTAAATGGCTAAACAACAACAACAACAACATATTTTCAAACATACTTTCACAACTTAAGGACTAGTAACTTGTGTGCTTTAAACGAAAGATTCTAAGGGAAACGATAGCAAAGGGTTCGTTCTCCACGGATGCATAGCACTGCTGGATGCACACAGTCCAAATTAGAGCTAAGACTAATTAATTGAAGGGAAGAGCATCCATTTGAGACAGGTCTCAAGGCTTGTCCACACTTCTGCATGGGTTTGAGCAGTTTTGCCCTGGCTCCACTCCTATCCAAGGAAAAACCTTCTGTAGCAGTAGATCAGAACAAATGGCATCAGGAAAACCCGAATTGCCTTCTGCTCCTGTTGAGTGCTAAAGATTGGTTTTTCCCTGGGGGGAAGCAGAGGGACAAGAGGAAGTGTGGATAAGTCATTAGTCAACCAGCTTTTTACAAATTGCAAAGATGCTCAGCTGAATTTGGCTGACCCCCAATAACTCCACTTGGCAAACTGCCATGCTGATTATTCTTAGCATGCTCTACAGGTGAAAGAATGCATTTTTAAATGATTTAACCCCCCCCCCGAAAATAATACTTGCTGTTTTAACACCAGAGCTAAGGCTATCTCAAGTTAGCTCAGGCTCCACAAAACTGGGGAACTGAAAGCTAAGACCGATTCCTTAACAGATGTGTCGTAATCAGCAATCATTTTCTGCAATGCCACAAATTGTGCTAGCTTAACTCCACGCACCCACACTTTTCCTTGTTTTTTGAGGCCCAAATCCCGTTGGAAAAGATGGGGTGCCTGGGGGTGAGCAAAGATGTCCCAGGAAACGCAGGTGCATGCATCACATCCCCAAGCCATTAGCAGCAGTGCTACTCTCACCCCATGCTGCATCAGAAGAGACACACATCTCCCACTGTTTACATCAGCAGCTGGCAGGATGCGTTCGACGACAAACAGGCATAGCTCAACAGGGGGATGCCTGTAGCAACACAGAAATTACTGCTGAGATGCTTTGCAAAGCACTACAAGGCCAGGACAAGGTGGGGCATCTTTGCTGGTACCAGGCTGGTACCCTATCCTGTCTGGGCCTTGGTAGTCATAAAACCACTGCTATGAGAGGCATGCAGGCCAAACATCACCGGACCCACCACCCAATTCCTCTCAGTTCATTATTAAAATCAAATCCTATCTAACCTTCAATACACTCATATTCTCTCTGTCGGCTAACTCCCCCCACCAGATCATTACCCTTACACACATGCACAATTTGTCACCACTCAAACATGCACATCCACACATCCTCTCCAGAGGAGGAGTCCTCAAAGTCATTCCCTCCCTCCCTCTCAGCCATGGCCCAATGCTAACCCTGCTAACCCATGGCTCAATGCTAACCCTGGTTGTTGTGAGGTTTACATAATAAATCAATAGCTCAGCCATAAGTATGTTTACTTGGGGGGGGGGGAGTTGAACTTTGTTCAGTTGGACTTCATGTTCAGTTGAACTGCTGCCTAACTGGGCATTCCTATGCCTGTTCATTCAGAATAAAATCTCAGCTTCCTAACAGTGCTGACCTAATTCTGGGTCTGCAGCCAAAAGTGGTATATATAAATAGAAGTGGTAGCAGTCAAAGTTTTCAATGCACTGAGGCTTATCAGTTCCTCTGTAGACTAAGCTATATATTTGATTTCTGTCTGTGCAAAGGGTTTTAATAACCTACATGTTCATGAGTCCATGCACCCATTTTCAGATGGGACACAGGTGGCGCTGTGGTCTAAACCACAGCTAGCTGATCAGAAGGTCGGAGGTTCAAATCTGTGCAATGGGTTGAGCTCCTGTTACTCTGTCCCAGCTTCTGCCAACCTAGCAGTTCGAAAGCATGCCAGTGCAAGTAGATAAATAGGTACAGCTGCGGCAGGAAGGTAAATGGTGTTTCCATGCACTCTGGTTTCCATCACAGTGTTCTGCTTTGCGTGGACAAGCGGAGTCCCCAGATCCCGAGTGGTCCCCCCCGTCATGTGGAATAACGACTCTAGACAATGTGCTATGGGATTAAATTGGCCACAACTTTATTAAATTTCAAATGTGGGTAGACCTTGGCTCAGGCATTGGGCGTTCTCCCTCCCCAGTCCCCAGCCGGGGACCTAGGGAGCTTCAGGGTTATCCAGTGTGTGTGGGGGGGGATGGGCTGGCTCTGGAGAACATATGTTCAAGCAGAGACAGCCGCCCCCGTTACGCCGCCACCGCAGGGGAGAGCAATGACGACCTTTCGGCGTACGGTCAAAGCCTCCCTTCAGAAACCCCTTTAACGGGGAACCCTGGTATCGCCGCCGCAAAGAGGAAGATGGACTAAAGGATTCCGCCCAAGGCCTGATACCGCCAAAGTCGTGACGTTTTGCTACGGGAAAGGCGAAACCTGCCAATGCAGGGAAATTCATTTCCGGCCCTTTAACAGCGACCTTATCGTAGCAGCGCCCGCATACCTGTGGAGAAAGGTTAACCTGCAAAACCTATGAAGAAAAGTTAACCTGCAAAAGAAGACATTAACTGAGGGTGGGTAGGGTGGGAGAAGCTCTGGAGCCAAGTGAGGATTACCAGGTAATATCCTCCCTCTATTGTGTGGGCAGGTAATCCCTCCCCCTACCTGGCCTGGTTTCCCTGGCAACGCTTCCCCCAGGTGGGATTGGACAACTCACTGAGGTAGGCGGGGACCTCCAGGCATCCCACCTGAGGGAAGGCAAAGCCTATGCTGATGGGGCCACTCCAGATCCAGGGCTGCACGCGTCCACGCAAAGGGCGCCCCCCGTTTTAAGCGGGGAGCGGTCATTGCCAGAAGCAGTTTAGTCATCCTGGCCACATGACCCAGAAAGCTGTCTGTGGACAAACACCGGCTCCCTTGGCCTGAAAGCAGAGATGGTCAATGTTGACTGAACTTAACTGTCCAGGGGTCCTTTACCTTTACCTTTTTACCTACTCATTTTTGTTCCTTAGCACTATGCACCATCACTTTGATGTTCGTAACCTACAAAATCATGCTGCACCCAGAACAGGCAAGACACACACATGCACATGTGCACACACTGACATATTTCCCAAAATCAAGGTCAGGCCACAGGAAACAGTCCTGGAATTTCTCTGCTGTGATACTTCCTTGGGTTAGTAGAATGACTTGCACACATTGCTGTTCCAGGTTTATACCTGATAAGCTTTTGACATGTTTATTTTGGGCTCACGTCTGTGCAGAGGAAGTCCAATTAAGCTTGTTAGGGAGGAGGGGATAGCGAATAATTCATGGGATGTGCCGTCAGCACCCCTCTGCAGGCTGCCAAATGGAAAGGCTTTGGAAGAGATTCCTGTTGGTGTCAGCAAGGTTCCATGGTGTGTCTTTCTGGGGTTGATGAGATGGATGCTTTTCATGTTTGCTGTGCTGCATGCATGAAATGTTTCAGAGTTTTACAGTTTTAGTTGCATACTCTACCAGCAAAGGACAAAGTCTGAGAGGCTACGATTCAAATACATCATTTTCTATTATTATTATTATTATTATTATTATTATTATTATTATTCCTTCCAAATACACCCTGAGAACAGGTGTGGGTTATTTGAACATCTAATGGAGAATTGCATTGCAAACACACTTATTAGGATTCATTACTGCTTTTCAGCCAGCGAAGGAGATATCATGCTACTGTGTCTCTTTCCTTTCCTCACCATAAAAATGTGTGTTGAGCTGGTGTTTGAATGATAAACCATAGGATTATAATTTTGAACTAAATTTTCCCAGATGCTTATCCTAATACAGTGCTACCTCGGTTTTTGAGCGTCTCAGATGTCGAACGTTTCAGTTTTCAAGCGCCAAAAACCCAGAAGGAAATGCTTCTGTTTTTGAATGCGCCTTGGAAGTCGAACGGCTGCTGCTGAGTCCCCGCCCCCAATTTTCTCTATTGAATTTGCAGAAAACCCTTTGCGCCTCGGTTTTTGAATGTTTTGGAAGTCGAATGGTCTTCCAGAACAGATTACGTTCGAAAACCGAGGTACCACTGTATAGGCAAAATGTTATCATTCATGCACAAGAAAGAAGACTTGGGAAATTTGGGGGAACGGCAAATTTTGTAGAAGTGCCAATCATCATCATCACCTTCCTCCTCTTATTTTCTCCTTTTTGCACTGTGGGGCACGATGACGACAGTGGGTGGTAAAACCTAAAAAGAACTCAGTGAGGACTGAGCATGCTCAGTGGGTATGGAATACTGATTGGATGCGGGGGACGATGACCAGAAACAGGGGGAGTGGAATGGAGTATCCTGAACAGGAGCACACAACACTTTGTGTAGTGTCCTAAAAGGGCATGCCAAATTTCATCCTCTGCAGGGGTTGCTGACATTTTGGGGTCCGTGACAACATTTGGATTTTTTTTAGAGAGTTCCATGGCCAGCAAACCCATCTGGTTTCTTTTCTCTCTGCTTCCCAGTTCAGGGATAAAGCGAGGATGAAGGAAAACTGAAGGAGGGGGGCACACAGGCAGGGGTACAGCCCCTAGTAAACACACATCAAGCTAAAAAGCCACAGGCCTTCTTGAAACAGAAGTTTTATTCAAATGCCTAAAAGGTCACAATACTGCGGTGTGACAGATTTCACCTGGGTACCCACTACTGAAAAGGCCTGCTCCTTTTAGCCACTCATTTTACCACTGATAGACAAGGAGTCTGGAGCAAATATGAACTGGAGGATGTTGAGAATGATGGAGGAAGACCCTTGTTATGGTGCGCTAGCCCTGTTTGTGTCATCCCAACAATATATTTGAGTACTACACTGATGAACAAAGCCCTGTCCATTGTTCTTAGTCCTTTTTCTTTTCTTTTCTTACCTTGTTTTAAAAAGGTAATCAAAGATTTATCTGCTGGTGCACTGGAATTTATTCAACAGAATCCAGAAATTCACAAGATGCTTTCCTTACAAATAATGATAGAATTAGGAATATGTGTAAATACCTAGCCCTGAGTGTTATGTCTTTATTTTTAGTTTATAAGCAGCCCCAAATCTATTTTTATCGATAGTTTTTTTTAGGGCAAAGTGAATCAGAAGACAAAATTATTTTAAAGGCTTCTTTAATTTTATCCACCGAAATAAAAATATGAATAATATTCACTTGTCTGGGCCTTTAAAAACTATTTTCCCCGCATTTGGATGTTGGCAGCAAGTAGATTAGATCATTTTGATATTGATGCAGGACGTAATGCCTCTATCTCCTGTGTAAGTGACCCCTAAGGCTTGGCTGAGTAGAAGAATGAAGCATTGGAATTTCAATGATGTTGCTTCTTTTAGTAGAATGAAAAAGACGTGTGGAATGTCCTGGCCACAGATAAATCTAATGATGCTTCACCACCAGGGACACAGATGGTAGCAGAGACAAATGAAAAAATCATGACCCCAAGGCCTTTACTATGACACAAAGTTAACTGCTGGTCACTTATATGTAGTTCAGTCATTATGTTTGCGATGACCAAACCCATCTGTTTTTGCTCAATTAAAGAAGCAAAATAACCAAAGGAGTGTGATGTGTCTCCACCAGAGGTACTACCACCTCCCCTCCACAGTTGTCAACTTTTCCCTTTTCTTGTGAGGAATCCTATTCAGAATAAGGGAATTTCCCTTTAAAAAAGGGAAACGTTGACAGCTATGCTCCTCTCACACCCCTCACACCCCCTTTAAAAGCACTATGATACCACTTTTAAAAAGTCAGGGTTTCCCCCAAAGAATTCTGGGAAGTGTGGATTTTATGGGTGCTGAGAGTTGTTAAGAGACCCCATTCAGTTCGCAGATCTTCAATTCCCAGAGTTCCATGTGAAGAGCGATTTAAAGCCCTAAACGGCCTCAGCCCAGTATACCTGAAGGAGTGTCTCCACCCCCATCATTCAGCCTGGACACTGAGATCCAGCGCTGAGGGCCTTCTGGCAGTTCCCTCACTGCGAAAAGCCAAGTTACAGGGAACCAGGCAGAGGGCCTTCTTGGTAGTGGCGCCTGCCCTGTGGAACGCCCTCCCATCAGATGTCAAAGAAATAAACAACTAACGGACTTTTAGAAGACATCAGAAGGCAGCCCTGTTTAGGGAAGCTTTTAATACTGGATGAATCATTGTATTTTAATATTCTGCTGGAAGCCACCCAGAGCGACTGGGGAAACCCAGCCAGATGGGCGGGGTATGTGTGTGTATAAATATAAATAATTTTATTATTGATGGTTAAGACACAAATTGTGGCTCACTAAGGCCACATTCACCCCATCCATTCATGCAGCTATGTGTGAATGCATGAATGTGTCCTTAGTTAGTCACAATTTGTGTCAGCCTGGTGCAAAGTGAGAGCAGCTCCGGTGACTAAAATCAAATTACTCTGACTCCATTTTGAGTTTTAACTTGCAAAGTGACTTCCACTTTTTATGGTATCGTTTATTTTCTGTGATATTTGCATGCCTTTTCACCCTACCCCACCCGGCTTTGATTGCTATGGCTAATGAAGTAGCCTATGAGGTGTAAAGGGAAAGCGAAAGGACCCCTGGATGGTTAAGTCCAGTCAAAGGTGGCTATGGGGTTGCAGCGCTCATCTTGCTTTCAGGCCAAGGGAGCCAGCATTTGTCCACAGACAGCTTTCTGGGTCATGTGGCCAGTATGACTAAACCGCTTCTGGCGCAACACAACACCATTACAGAAACCAGAGCACATGGAAACACTGTTTACCTTCCCACCGCAGCGATACTTATTTATCTACTTGCACTGGCATGCTTTTGAACTGCTAGGTTGGCAGGAGCTGGGACAGAGCAACGGGAGCTCACTCTGTTGCGGGGATTCAAACCACCAACCTTCTGATCGGCAAGCCCAAGAGGCTCAGTGGTTTAGACCGCAGCGCCACCCACTACAGCTGATGACTCTGAGGCTATCTCCAGCCCTGCATCTGGACATTTGCTCAGCATATCCTGCTGTTTTATCTTCTTGCCCATAAATGAAAGTATCTGCCTTAAATGCCGTTACAGTCATACCTCAGGTTACAGACGCTTCAGGTTGTGGGTTTTTGGGGTTATGGATGCACCAAAACCTGGAAGTACCGTAACGGGTTACTTCCAGGTTTCGGCAGTCATGCATGCGCAGAAGCGCTAAATCACGCTTTGTGCATGCGCAGAAGCGCTGAATTGCAACCTGCTCATGCGCAGATGTGGCACTGCGGGTTGTGAACGCTGCGGGTTGTGAACGTGCCTCCCGCATGGATCACGTTCGCAACCCAAGCATTCACTGTAATAAGAGTTGCAGCCTGCGAAGCTGGTAATTTCGGAGGCCTTGACATTACATTCATGTAAATATTCTAAAATACCATGTTGGCTCAAAAGTAAAATCAGCTGTGAAATGGCTACCTAGGAGATAAAAATGATTTCATAGCAATTGTCATGGGTGAAACGTAAATACATGCCTCACTTTATCACCTTTCTCCTGCCCAGATATTTAATTCCCAGAAGGGTCCTGTCTCTTAGGCTATGTACACATTGGCAACTCATTTCCACCCACTGAATTTCAAGTTGCATTTGCATGTTGCTGCACATACCAGAGAGGAAGAAGGAATGTTTTCCCCTGATGTGCATTAACCATTTGGTTCCCCCAAATTTGTGACTGCCCTGACTTCTATTCATGAAACTATCATCTGCACATGCTCAACATTTTTCTTTATTTTTATTGAAATATATGCTTATTGATTTTTTGAAAATACAACTGAAAAAGTCAATAGAATGTACAAATCAAAGGAGGGGAAAAATCACCGTAATCGGGATTGTTTAAATCATCTTCTTCATCTTCAGTATTAAGAAATAAATATAGAGCATTTCTCATTACTTCCCAAGCCTGCACCCGTTTCCCTGAGATAAAGCCCTAGTAAATAAAATGGGATTGATTTTAAGTAGCTGTGTTTAGGATTGCTGTTAATCATAGCTATGTAAGTAATGAATCTAGCTTGGTTGAGTGTTCCAGCATCTGAGCGCCACATCAAGGAAATCCTTGCCTCCAATAACCACCTACCTCAGGTCTGAAAGCACATTGTCTCCATTTCAGACAAAATTGATCCTGGCAATATTTGTTTAGGTTGTCCTTTAAAGAACCAACGCCCACTTTCCAGGAGTCTGGAAGAGATTTTCTCCTCGTATGTGCTTGCCTTTCTGAAGGTGACCTGCGCGTTTGGCAGAGCCAAAAAAACTCCATCCCTAAAGTGACCAGTTGGCAACTGGTTGTTGCTTCTCCTTGTCTTTGTTTTTCATCCTCCTCCTTCCTGAGATGGCACATTTTCACAGGGTGAGCACATTGCCAACTTTTTAATGAGTGCTGCACTCCGAATCTGAAGAAGAGCTTGGCTAACAATCTGTTGTTTTTGTATCCCCTTTAGTTGTTCTTGGCTCTCTTTCCCACCCAGAGCAGTGGTGTGTGTGTGTGTGTGTGTGTGTGTGTGTGCTAATTTTCTTCCCATTTCAGTGGCATAGAAACTTAGCTTGGCAGCAGTCAATCTTATTTCGGGCATGCTTGAATGACAGCGTCATGGTGAGAAGGAGAGGCAGGGAGCTACCTGTAGCATAGGATCCAATCTTTTGCCCTAGATGTACCGGTTTTGCAGGTTGTTTTGCTGTTGGTTCTAAAAGACTGCAAAACCTACTTGACCAGAATTCAAGAGCTGGGACAACAGATACCTATTGGTTCAACATGGAAAGCAACACACCTCTCAAATGGCTTTCTGTCCTTGGCTCAGTGGCGTAGCGTGGGTTGTCAGCACACGGGGCAAGGCAAGTAATTTGCGCCTGCTAACCCGTGGATTTTAGTAGGGGCAGAGAGCTGCGAGTGCGAGCGCGCCCCCCAGATGTTGTGCCTGGTGCGGCCGCCCCCCCCCCCGCACCCCCACGCTACGCCACTGCCTTGGCTGTACTTGAGGGACAATTCCAACAGATCCCATACGGAAAACGCTTATGTCCCTGCGGAGATGGCAGCACCGAATCAGTGGCTCATGCCCTCCTCGCGTGCACTCTTTACAAAGACCTGAGGAACAAGATTATCCCCCCTCTTTTATTGTCCATTCCGGGTTGCCCAACCACTGCCACAGTGTCTTTCCTCCTGGCGGCTCAAGAGGAGCATATGACTGCAAAGGTTGCAAGGTTTCTAGCTGGGGCAATCAGAATACGGTCCACTATTTGACTGCTGATTCAGGACCCTAAACTGTGTTTTATACAATCGGATTTTTTATTTTGTTCTGTGTATATTGCAATGTTCTTTTGTTGCTATGGCCGATGGCTGACGCAAATAAAGTTTCATTCATTCATTCATTCATTCATTCATTCATTCTCTTAAAAGCTATATTGTCTTCGGGTAGAGATGAGGAACCTGCGGCCCTGGAGATGTTACTGTTCCCATCATTTCTGACCAGCGGTCGAGTTAGCTAGAGCAGATGGGATGTGGAGTTCAATAGGTTCCCTCTTCCTGCCTCGGGCGAAATAGCCTGTGAATTTCTACAGCTTTCCCTTACATTGCATTCCCTGTGACATGAAAGTATAATAAATGAATTTTCCACACAGTGGGGAGTTTAATTATTTTTGTCTTTTCCAGTAATTTATTTATCAGCTGGAAACATTCTGTAAAGAATCATGATTGAAGGTCTGCCTATTTTCTTAGCAGGAATCCTGTAAGTGAAGTGTATATGTTAAGTTTCTCAGGAAAAAGCAAGGCTGAAGTAGTGTGTTATTTTAAACACAGTGTATACTTGGTACAGATGGGGAATGAAGGTCTATGCAATTTCTCTCTGATTTCTTAGAACTGCACATATTAGTTCTCATGGTAATGAGAGATTGAAGAGATGAGAGATGCCCCCACATCATCCGACGGTATTTGGAATAATATTATCTCTGACATGGTAATGTGTTTGACTGGCAAATTAATTGACTGCTATCCAATACTCGTCTGGACAGGTCATATTGGGTTCAATAGGGCTTTAACCCAGAAAAGTGAATATAGGATTGCAGCCTTAATCTTTTCTTAATTAAATGGTGGGGGCTGAACTTAAGCGATAATTGCAACACTGAATCTGTGGTATGGATAAATTAGTGTGTATATATATATATATATATTTGCTTTCGTAGATTTTCACGGGTACAGGAATGCAGGTTTTGGTGTCCTCGGGTGTCTTCCCGTGTAAAAGTTGGGGTGTCTAGGCGACGTTTCGACGAGGTCTCACTCGTCATCTTCAGGCTGGTGCTTTCGGCTTCTTGTTACTGGAACAGAGCTCTGTTCCAGTAAC